>WEIV01003506.1:768461-822540 GCA_013390005.1 Calyptomena viridis
CACTAACAAATTATCATTGATTTTAGCAGTTTGCAACTACTTTTGCTTCACTCAGGACACTGAACTAGTGCCCTGGTGTGTCACCCTGCACCAACACCTGCTCTGTGGTGTGTTGCTGCCAGATCACACAGTGCACCCATGGTAAGTGAATTTATGCTTAAGTTATTCCAGTATCCAGCAAAGTGAGAGATGACACTTTTCCAGATGCCTTGGCTGGTTGGATAAATCAGGTCTGCCAGGGTAACCATTTAACTGAATGGCATTCACTGAGACAGAAAAAAAGAAACATCTTTAGTAATAGTGCTGCATCAGTTATCTGGTGCTTGTAAACCTGCCTTCCCGACCTCTTGACAACAAGGGAAATCAGACGTTTTCACAGCAGTGGAAGAACCTCTACCATTCTGTTTTATGCAGAACTTCCCTTCACGCCCTAAGGACCTGCTTTTTCATTTTATTGCTGGCCTTTTCTCTTCACCCTGACCTGCCTCTGTATTCCCAAGTTGCTCAGCCTTTATCTCCACGTAAAGAGGGCGAAAACCTGCTATTCCATGTGCTATTCTGACAGGGAATTCCTGTCACATGAACACTCCAACACCACTACGACCTGACAACGATATCTCCCTGAAATGTTATTACTGGGCACTCGCTATTAAAATGCACTAAACGATGTGTTATCTGCAGGAAAGAGAGAAGATGAATAAAGGTCAATAATTAAATTTTTAAGAGCCTGCAGCCTACAGGTTATCATTTGTGTGTTAAAGGTTGCAAAATCTTTTAGGAGTTACTCAGATAAAAACCTGAATACATGTATGTAAAGCCACAAGGTCAAACACATTACACACTGCTCCTGGCATGTCAAAACCAAAATCAAGCCCCTAGGACTCAAGAACAGCACATACACAAGGTTTTGAGTGAACCTCTTCATGCATAACATTTTAAAAGCAAAAGGACCTAAAAAAGATCCACCCTGGGAACAATTTTTGCATGGAAAGTTACCTTACCTGTTTATTCACCTAAACATCCATGTTCTGTTGTTTGGAGTAGGTTTACACTACCAGCCCAAATAGATGTAAAACTTTTTAAAATGTCATATGTTAAACACTTACCTGGGGAAGAAAGCTAATTTCCTTATAGGTTGGCAGTATGAGAATGATAAACAGTACTTTACAAATGCCTGTGGAATAGGCAGTTGGGTACAGATTTTCTCCTCCACTTCAGCAGACTGTTGTGTGCTGGTCTTTTTTGCCCCTGGTTCTTACTGTTGCTGCTGTGCCACGTTTTGCTTTCAGGGCTGTTTCACACCTGCAGTAAAGCCCAAACCCACAAGAAAACCAGCACCCACCATTCTGTTCACTCCACTGGGCTCCAGTGGAGGCCTATACAGATTCCATCTCCAGACTATGGGATACAGTAAATCTTCACCAGCCTGCACTGAATTCACACCTGTGCTCATTTAATTCTGCAGCTTCTGGTCCTGAATTCTGTACAAACCACCAGGCACCACAGTCAGCAAGTAAATGTCTGGTAAAACTGTCATGACCCAGTGTCATAAGTCATTCTTTTTACACAAATAGGGTCCTAAATACCAACTGATTGTTAAAAGGCCACTTACCAAGGTTTATTAAGTACATACAACATAAATCCATTTGGCATGTAATTAATTCAAAATTGCATGAGCACTAAATGTGCAATTAACTCTAGGAGGAATGTTTAGGCCTTTAGCTGGCATTTACAAAGGAAGCTACAAGTTTATTAGCTGGCAATTTATTGCTAAAATACTGGCAATTCCTGAGTATGTTGATTGAAATGTAACTTACTATCACTGTATCGTTAGAGGGCAATTAAGGGCCTAAACAACACTTCCAAGTAAATTAAGAAACAATGGAAGTTTCATGCATTAATAAGAATGCTGTTAACCACACAGCCAACAGGTCTATTATTAAAGCCCAACAAGTGTGCTTTTCCCCAGCTGTGGGAAACTCTTTCAAATGCACCCTCAAACTTCAGCAAAACATTCCCAACCTCCAAGGAGAGAATAAGGATCTGCTGGTTAAATCCAACCACTATTGCCAGACAAATACCGTGTAGGACACGGCACAGCAGAACCACAATTTAAGGACTCTTTGAGACAAAACCACAACATGAAAAAAGCTCAGCACAGATGCTGAAAAAGAATGGAGCAGACCAGAGAGAGGGTGTTACTGATCTCTTTGTTTGGGAAGTTTGTTTCCAGCAGGGAATAGTACACTCACAAATGTCCTGCCCAGTATGTTCCAGGCTCTACCAGTTCAGACCCACTCTACTGCCAGGTGGTACAGAAGTGCCCTCAGAGCCTGCACAACAGATGGGGCTTTGGGGCTTTAAGAATCATCATCAACAAAAATCCAGCTCAAAAGGGAAACATTAGTTTCCAAATCAGCTAAATCTGGCAAAAGTTTGGACTCAGGCCCAAGCTTCACGGCCTGGAGCTCTTTTTATGATGAACTAAATATTGAACCTAAGAATCCACAAATTTCTTGAAAATACATATTTAGTATGAACTTGGAGAATAACCCCATAGTCCCAGTCTATCACTCAAGTCTATATACTCTTCTGGCAGGACATCCAGTTTATGATTGCTCTTTTATCTCTGGGAAGCATAATCTGTCCATAGCAATGTCAACAGACAGACATCTGTAGCACATATTTTGCTTCTACTTATAACCTCCACCCTGTGATTCTTCTCATGCAAACTAATAACCACCTCCCATGTGCCAGTATTTTGGATTCCTGCACCCATTCTCTGCTGCAGTCACTGGGTTTCACACAAAGAGCTGCTCTCTTGCTTAGGCTGAGTGGTGTTTTCCCATCTAAGATTTCAGTACCATCAGGCTTCCCATTCTTTGGTTTGCTTTTCCCCCAACATGAAATTTTGTGCCATCAGTGAAAATTAATCCCTCTGCATTTTGTGGTAGAGAAAAAGGTGAGGAGGAGCCACAGGAAGAGGGGAGAGACAAACAGTTCCAGGATTATCTTTTAGTGCTGAGGGTCAGGATCTCTTAGCAGACTGAGACACTGGGAAAAAAATAAAGTAGAAGAGGAGGAAAACCACTCCAACTGATAAATAAGACAAGTCACACATCCCTGAGATACAGCCAAGTTCCTTGGCACTCTTCCCTCACCACGATCCTTCCATTCAGAAGAGGCAGCATCTCCAAATCCATGGGATGCCACAGCTGCCCTGAGACCACCCTTGGCCTGATGCCTCAGATCAAAGACAGACGAGGTGCAAGTTGCTCAAGAGCCCTTGAATGCACACGGTTCCACACACAGGCTTCACCACCTCTGCAGTTCTCTGCAGGATATATCACCCATAACACTGTTTTCCTGCATAATTTGTATTGCAGTTTTCTGCAGCAATAGAACAATTGCATCTGAACAGCCACAGATGCACAGTCTCACATGATAAACTGTTTTCAGGCTGAGCTGCCATAACTCTCTGGTTCAGTGTTCAGGTTCTGACCATACCACAGTGACCTTCAGAAGGCTCCACGGATGCAGATTTAAAATCTGCAGAGGTCAGAACTGGCAGCAAAGGCTTTGAGCACACAGCAGTCGAAGTGGAACAATTAGACTTAAAAACTTCATATGCAACCTCCCCTCCCACAGAAATCCACGATTAAAGAGAACACAGAGGAAAACCTAGGCAAAAAAAAATCCACAATTAAATACAACACAGAGGAAAATCTAGGCAAAAGCAGGAAATACCTTTATTGATTTGTAGTAATTTCTTTACATTTCAGTATTTTGTGGGAGGTTTCCTTGGGTTTTAAGGAGTTTCACTTTTTGCCTCGCATGGGAAATTTAGAGTTAAATGTAACTTACAGAATCCAAGGCCTGCAGGAATTGTTAGTGTTTCTCTTTAGAAAAATCTGAATGCAAATGTTACAGGTGACATTACTTTGAAGTTCTATTCTTAGTTCTCCAGTAGATATTTAATGACATCAGAAAACATTATCCAAGGCAATACAATTAAGCCTACTCCAAAATCCCTGAACAAAAGATGTCCAGCACTGAGCAGACATGCCCAGGATAGGGAAGGCTGCCAGGCCCCCTCTCTCACCTGTGTGATGGTGGGGGGCAATTCAGAGCAGACACAGATTTTAATTTGCTTAAAGCTGCTTTCTCTGTGGACACCCTCAGTTGTCACAGTCCTGGATGTTTGGTTCACACATGGATTAATCTCTCCTGATTCTTACAGTGACAAACTCGCAGTTTCCAGGCTAAATTAACAACCAGACAGCCCAGATAACAAGAGTTAGCAAAGAGAGGCTGTGCTGGTACCCTCAAAACAACAGAATTATTTACTGTGCAGATGGCTCGACCCACAGAGTGAGTCCCTGCCCTGCCTGGGACTCTGGGGTGGAGATTATGGACTGGTGGAAGACACAAACTGTGGTACTGTGGCAATTCCGAGCTCCTTTTTAAAACCCACCTTTCCTGTGTTGTATTTTCAGCGTAAAATGACAATAAAGCACCTTAGACTAATCTCGAGGTGCTGCTGGTGTTTTACTCCGGGTCTGTATCATGCTTGGAGTAGCTGCACACCAGGACAAACAGCCTCTGCTGAGCTTTTGTTTCACATTCTAATGCTGCTAATTTACATGCAATCTTCATTCCATCCTGGCCGGGCCTTATTTTCTCAACCTCCACCTGTTCCTGAGCCACAGGGCATTTGTCTGGTCTGGATTGATTGAACAGTGGGGGGAAATTTGATGGGGTGGTTCCATGGAGATGCCAAACCCCAGTAGATGTTGAAGAGGGGTTTATATGCACAAATATATTCACAAACAACAGCAAGAGAGCAGGATTTACTGGTGCCTGCCACCGAGGCCTGAGTTATGATGAGGACTGTGTCAGTTGAGCTATTTTCAATGTTCTTTTGTTTAGGGTTGATTAGAAGTGCAGTCTGAACTGTGCAGCTCCCACTGGCAGCCTGATAAATACAGGCACAGCAGCTTTGTTGATTGTCCTCCTCTCCATTCCCTTTCACTCCCTCTCCTTAAAAATGCATTTCCAAAACTGCTCCATTCATTCGACAGTCAGGCCACCAAAGGAAATCAGAATTTACTGGAAGGCCTTTAGTTTTTCAGAAGGCTATTTAGGGAAAGTAAGAGGAAAAAGAAAAATCTCTTGGGAAAACCTCATCTGAAAAAACCACCACATTCAGAGGAAAAAAAAAATCAAATACAAACATCAGGCATGAATATACCAACATGCCACTAAATAAAAATAATCCTTAGAGCTTACGCAGAGCTTTTTGACTCTACAAAGCAAACATTAACCAATTAGTTAAAGCTAAAACACAAGCACTAAGGTCAGCTGTGCACTAAGCTGCTGCACTGTAAATGTGAACTAAGTCCAGAGACTTAAATCACGGTGCTTTGGATCTCCAGCAGCACAGCTGACAGCACAGCCTGCCCTTGGAGCACTAAAGTTCTGCACTTTCAAAAGCCACTTTCCGTGTGCCTGTACCACTAGGACTCGACCACTTGGCTACACACATTTCTTTTGCAGACATTCAGATATCCGGGACCTGTTTTCTACTGCCTTTTTTTCACTAAATTTTACAGTGAACAGTATTTCTGAAATTTGATCCCACACACACAAATTCTCAAGTACTGATGATTTTAGAGCATCCACTGCATCACCCCTGTTCCCCTCAGCAGCTCTTTGGAGGGAGCGATTTCTTTGAAGCTCAAAGCTTAGCAGAATCAGTAAAAATCCAAAGCAGCTTAAGGACCTTCCAAGTTTTCCAGCTGTAAAACAAACACGCTTCTATCTCTTTAAATCTGCTTCCTCATAACCACAAACATGTATGTTTTTCATAAAGCTCTGGAAATTGTACTGGACCCAAGGGAAGGTACCAAGTGGAAACCTTGATATCTTGAGATTAGAACTCTACTAGTCCTGAGGTACAATGTGCTGTTTGTAACAATTATAATAATACACCTGTACTACCATTGTCAGTGTGGAGTAGCCACATGGGGTCTCATTAGTATTGTATTAGGACTGCATGGGGAAACGGATAATGGCCCATAATGAAAAATGCCAAATTTTCTATATAATAAAAATGAACTTGATTAATGAAAATCACTTTCAGGGAAAGAGTTACAGCGTTGTTAGAAATAAAAAATGATGTATTAATCCGACACTCTTACAGATGGTCCCAACCTCCTGACAACTGCTATTCATTTGAGATGCTATTAGCATGCATAATTATGCTAATTAAGTTGTAATTAAGCACCAATTCTTCAGAGGGCTTTTTTTGTCTATCATTTAATACAACTCAGCTTCAAAGAGTGCTTAAAGCTTTACACAGTGTTTCATGAGAAAGGGGTTCCCAAGTTTCTTAGCAAAGATTCAGCAGCTGAGCGATGGAACAGGGCCTGTAATCTTTGTTTTGGTTAAAGGGAAACCAGCAAATTGAAGCAGGGTCTGCCAATTGTTGATAAAATAATTAACACTTTCTGCTAAAATAGCACAGTTCAGACTAGGACAATTATGAAAAGGAGAAAAATGGTATAATTATCAATGGAGCCAACACCAGTGGACTATTATGGCTGCTACCCTCTAATTTGAAAAAAATAATTCATTGAAAAGTAGATTCCCGTAAATAATAATAATGGTCCTGATTCAGATACTCGTACTCATACTGTGCACAGTCCCTCATTCCAAAACTACTCCTGCAGGCCTAATTTAAATAACAGGGCAAATTGCATCAGCTCAATTTAAATTGATCTGAAAATCAATTTAATTAAACCAGGGCCAATCTCAGTGTGAACACTCCTGCTTCATTTTAACTTACACCTATTTCCAATTGATCAAGGTTTTGATCCAGTAGAGGAGTTCAGATAAAGCCACTCTTATTCCAGGATTTCCACTGTTTTAATGCACCTTTTCTGTTTCAATGAGCTTAAATCAGATGCAAAAATAACAATCCTTTTTGACAGCTCCTTTCTAACGTTTTTATTCACAAATTTATTAAAATGCAAGAATTGTCTTAAAAGGCAGCAGAAACCCAAGCCCCTGTTTGCCATTGTTGGCAAATCCTTCCCTCCTTTTTGGAACAGGACTGGGCAGCACAGTGAAAGCCATATTCTCACAATTCCCCATCTCTCTCTTTCTAGCATAGTAGATCTTTACTCCTATTTGGGCAAAACTCTACTGTCACATTGAGCCAAAGGAATATTTTTATTTTTAACTGATTCAGCTGTTTTCTTGTCTTATGAGCAGAGTTGAAATGGCAAGTAGCTACTCTTTTTTTTTTTTTTTAAAAAGTCTCATGATAAAAATATTAAACTATGCACCGTACGTGCAAATTGACATTGTGAGTATCCAGGCTTGGCCAATTTCCTGGGACCAAAATGTTTGGCTCTAATCCTCATTTAAACAGCCTACAGGACCAAATAATTTTGCTTTCTCTTTACTCCAGACCTCATACCAAACATTAAATGCCTAACCAATAAAACCTAAAGCAATGTGGTATTATTTGCCTCACATGGAATGCTAAGTGATATATATAAAAACATATAAATATTTTTTTTAAAAGTAAATGGGGAACATGCACTGTAAAATCACAAGTCTCTACACTAATCTTCAGATAAACACAACTGGTTGCTGTTAAGAAAATGGCCCAGAGGGGATTATCTACAATACTGTTATGCTGCTGACAACTTGGCTGTCTCTTTTTTATTATTTTATTATATTCTTATTTAGTGCTCTATTCTGTCATCTGCTGTAATTTCAGATTGGTCTTTTCTTCTCAGTTAGTTCAAGTTCTCAAACACTGGCAGGGTCGATCGGCTCAGATTTCAAATAAAGATGCAAGAAGTAGAAAAGAGCACTTTTTGACTGGGATGTTTTTAACGTTTGGGGTCTTCAGGAATGAAAAAGCAAATTGGAGGCAGAGGGTTTGACTTTTTATCTGAAAACACGCAATGACATTTTAAAAGCAAGCTGGACTGCTTTGAACACAACTGATAAACCCACTCAGCCAGATGCCAGCTAGAAATCCCTTGAACAATGTCTGGAGCCAGATTATCAGATCCCTGCATGAACCAGCTCATAGGCAAAATGTGCAGGGTTTCCATATCCATCTTTCCATTCCCACACATGCAGCCTTTGTAGGGTCATCCATAGGCTGAACCTTGTTGCAAAATGCTTACAAATACAGACTCATGTGTGTTAATGTCCAACATCAGACCCTGTGCACGCACTTTTCCTCAAAAATAAATACAGGTAATTAAAATTACTCTAGGAAAAGCCATTGAAACAGCAGAATATGGGCACGTTAGGCAGTTTAGCCCCAAATATTCCATATTTTGCTAAACAAAGCACCTACTTAAAAACCCCACTGATTCATGCTATGCTAAATACGAGGATGGGCAGAGTGAAGTAATCAAGTCTCCAAGTATCCAGGATGTGTTGTATGTTCCCAATATGTCTCACTGTAAGACATTATTAGAATTAACATTGTGCTTACAAATGCCGGTAGAAAATCCAGAATCAGAACCCTTTTTCCTGCTGGGAAAAAAAATCTCAACATCTGTCCCAAATTTTTTTCTGTTCATCCATACAACCCTTTCCCTGGATTTCCAGTGGTGGCACTGACTTTCTATAGTCACTTGTACAGCAGCAGAAGACACACAAAGGAGGATTTGTAGGAGTTCTTACATTTCCCTCATTCTTCCAAAATGCACAAACACCAATGCAATGCAGCAGGAAGAAATACCCCAATCCCAGTCAGTCAGTGGTTGCTGTTTGACCCCAACTTGCTGCAAGGACACGTGGCCACGGCCACGTCATAGGTGACATTTTGGGGGAAGGCAGTGACCTCCCTGGGCCCCAGGGAAACACAGAACTCTGAATTCCCTCCTGCCAGACACTCCAGGCTCACGATCCCACACACAGGTATTTTAGCAGATCTTAACAAGGTGGCTCTGACCAGGGATGGCTGGGGAACAAGGCCATGAACTTTTAAACTTTTGGCAAGACTCCAACAGAGCTTATTTCCTCCTCATGCTAAACACACACAACACAAACTGGCATCAAGCCTTGCTGCGCTCCAGACTGGAATTACATGCAGGAATAGGAAGTTTACCAAATCTGCCTCTTGAGACCTTCACCAGCAATAAAAGATTAGAGCCAGTGAAGTCTCACTGTGAGCTTGTCTGCACCTTTAGGCACATGTATTATTTACAGCAGTGGGTTAAGTAAATAACTGACATCACCTACAAAAATAAAAAGGACATGCAATACACAATATATGACCAAATAGACATAGAATACAGTAGAGAAAGCTTTTAATTCAACTTTGTGCATTTGTTTTCAATGTGCTGTATGTCAACTATATTGAAATCTACCCAAACTAGAAGCTAGTTCCAAGACAACAAATGCAGGTTTCTCTTTCAATACAGATTATATTAAAGGACTCGTGTGTTCTCTGAATGTCAACCAACCATTGACTATTGGCAAACAGCAATTTCTTTAATAGCAAGGTTAATTGAAATACCATTGAAAGCTGATTTCTATTGTACAATCGAAATTAGTGGCTTTATCTGAAAAATCCAATTGGCATTGAAAAAGGTTGCTAGATGATCATAAAATAAGAATGGTTGCTGAATGAGTAAAATCATGGACAGAGAAAAAGAAAAAACTGGTTATGCTCCAGTTCCATCAGTTTCTGACTTTGTTTCTCAAAGGCCCTTTCAACCCATTAAAGATTTTTGAGACATTTGGATGAACCGTTAAACACGAATATTCTCTAGTGCAAGGAAATTATGACTAATATGAACATATTAAAAATGTTAGCAAATCATAGGAGATTTTAGAGTCCCAAGCATTGAGAAAGAATATCCAAAATTCAGCAATCTTGGCAAAGAAACTGTAGTGGACTCATAGCTGCATGTAACAAGCTACCTTGTCTTTCTTACCTTGCTGGTAAGTACAGGGTTTGTTTTTAGTGTTGGCTGAACAGTTCAAACATTTTCTATACATTTTGTACACACTTCTTACACTATAAGAGTTTCTAAAAGCAAGACCTAAAAAGAAGAATTTGGAGCTTGTAATGAAAGCTGATATTAACAGATATTTTTCCTCCAGAACTTTGCTTACAAATATGAAAACACAGACTTTAACAGGCCTCTGATTCAAACCCAAAAGTCAATGGCAGCCTTTCCATTGCCCTCACTGGGGTTTAGATTAGGCCTATAGTGTCCATTTTTTCATGGCTCCAGGCTCAATCAGAAAATTAAGTAGCACACAGAAAAAAACTCACCAAAATTCAAGTCTAATTCATATCTGAAAAAGATACAAAAATGGGATTCCATGTAGTCTGTTTATCCATCCTTCATGAAAAAATCTTCTATTCCCTGTACTTGATAAAAGCCAGAACCACAATTCACTTGACTTTTTTTGTAGAACAAACAGAAAACAACCCAGAGGCTGCTTCCTCACTCCTCACCCATGCAAGAAAAATAGTAAGATATGATCTTTTGTTTTGTAGCAAACTCTAAAAGCATCCAAGCCCATACTGTGACACCTTCACCTCAGGCCTCAGCAGCAGTAAAATGCAAACAAAGACCTTACATTTTCTGATTAATGTTATTTCAGGCTCCCAGGACATTGGGACAGTATCACGTGAGAAACTGGGAAAGTCCCAGTAAGACTAGAACATATGGTTACTCTGAATTATAGAAATGTAGACACTGGGGAAAAAAAAAAAAGAAAAATTTCATAGGAATTTCACACAGAAAAATGCTTTTGTCTACACCTTTCAAGGACAGGTTCCCTCCTGTGTCACTCCTTTGCCTTGGTGTCTGATACTTAAGATCTACAACTTCAGCCATCTCTACACCAGGACCACTGAGAACCATAGGAAATTATCACTATTTCTTTTTAAATCAAATTTCAACAGTTTTAACCTACACAATGACAAATACTGGTATTTCTTTTCACCAAATAAAATATCTTGGTGGTATCCTGCCACCTTTTTAAAGGATATTCCTTGCATAAGTGCTTTATTTTCTAATGAAATCCTGATGGTAAAGTAAATTACAATCCTCAGATAAGGAGTCCCACATAAATTCAATGAACTGAATATTTGGTTTCTTTTTTTTTAGGAGATCATCCAAAACATTATAATTCTTAGCCATACAAAAGCAGAGCAGCTCTTTTAAGTTTCCAAAGCAGACAGACATCTAGATTCTTATTTTATTCAGTTATATTTGCACACCAAACAGGAAAAAGAAACCACATTAAACACTGCTAAGGGATCCTGACAAAGAAAAGGAGTCAACTGAGTGAGCCACACAGAAAGCTCCTAACCATGCCTACCACTTGACCTAGAATTAAAAGAACTGCCAAGTTTAAGAGTAAAGTTTCTTCACTGCTAAAAAAAAAAGAATAGAAAAGAAAACCCTCTACTCTTCTTTTCTTAGTCACTCCTTCAAGGAAAATCCTGAAGCCAGAATAAAGTTTGCACAGGGTTTTAGTTACAGTTAATGTATAAGCCAACAATGTTTACTCAATATTATATAGGCTTTGCAACACACCACGGCAGTAAATTAGCTTGATATATTAGCTCTGTGCTGAGAAAATGAGACTGTCTCTGAGATCTGTAAAGCACTGCAAGTATTTCCCCCATGGTACAAAGATGAGTTCAGGTCACAGCAATAAAATCTAGGCCAACGTGCTGTGCTGCACAGAGAAGAAAAACAAGCTCTGGGATCCTTGCTGCCCTCACGTACACGTGGAAAACCTCCCCTGGCCACCACAGGGGCAACACTCGCCAACTCCAAGGACAGGCTCTTCTTTTCTTCACCCCTAGACCCATCTAGAACAGTTCTCTGCAGATAAAAAACAGTTGGATCCTTTCTCCTTCTTTCCTCTTCCTTCCGATTTCCCCTAAAGATGATTTTCTACTGAAATGAAAAAATAAAAAGTCGGCCTGTGATGGGAAAGGAGGATTAAGGACATTAAGTTCATTCCAAGCATCTCTTGTTTTCTTGGCTGCATCTTTCCATCTCAAGTTGCTTAGCACAGACCTGTGCTGCCCATGAACAAGGATTCCAGCCACATTCTTGCCTAAAGGCAAACAATAAAAGGAAGATGAGGGTCAGGGTTTTACATCATGGCACATGTTCTGTGGATTCACTGCCTGCTACAGGGACACCCTCTGCAAGTGACAGAGCTACTCAGCCTTTTCCAGGTCCTGTTCTTCTGCAGAGCCATTTGCAAGATGGCAAAGAGACATTTCCTTGGTGCACAAGAATGCCAAGAAGCTCAAAATTAAAGTATTTGTAAAGTGTTTTGAATTACTGAGCAGCTGATATCCTATAACAGCCAAGCACTCTTAGCAAAGCTACCAGCTGAAAGATGTCCTTACTTGCTGATAAAGACCCTCTTGTTATGTTCCTTTCTCCTGCTTGTGGTTTGTCATTTAGGTGTGAAGTGGTGAAGGAAGAAATAGCGAGTTGTTCATTTAAAACTCAAGACCTTGGACTGAACAGTCACTTCTCTCTACAGTTTAACCAGAAGAAAGAAAACATTATGACCAACTCAAACACCAGTCATGTGATGATCACAATTCTCCAGCGATAACAGAGCAAACAAAAAAAGATATCTGGAAAGGCATACAAGCACTACCAAGCAGTAAACTACATATTTTGCCAAACTGACATCTTTTCTATTGGTGGACTCTCTCTAACACTATGATAATTAAGTACAGAATAAAATTATTTGACTGCTGGCTGGAGAATTTTTTATTACTGCTCCAAATCAGATGGCATAAATTCACACGAGAGCACAGGGTAGGTGAATTCCACATTTGACAGTTGAGGAGTGTTTTATTACATCCTGAAGTGCTGTATATATTATCTCACAAGCCCAGTGTCCTGAGGGAAAAAAGTGTGAGCAATACAGGTATTTAAGACTACCACTCAAACCCAGAGCCTTTGCAATGCCACTGCTCTCCTCAGTAAAAGCACACTATGTTTTTGATTGCATCACATTGAAAACCATCGTTAGCAAGGATGTAATAGCTCCCACTTGACTACAGAACTCAAAATGTGTATCTGATAGACAAACAAATGCTGCTGGATTCGTAAACTTTCCTGTTGCCTGAACTTAGTAAATGCCAGCAGAGTATTATCCAGGTACAGAAAAGTCACTGACATTTGGTTAGTGATTTAAACAGGTGATGAACCACTTAGGTCAAAGGAATCTACCCCTTTGCTTATACTTTTAACCATGAGTTTTTACATCTGCTTTAGACTTACCTACTCTCTGCCTTCTACTCTATATTCTTTATTCATTTATTCAAAAATAAATAGTGTCATTTGTTGGAAAGCAGATGCTGCAGTGTGAATATCAGAGCTGGTGAAGTGTGGACACTTTTTAAATGGTGAAAACAAAAACTGACTTTTTCTACTAAGAAAACTGAAGTGTGGAGCTGAAAACAGAAACAATGGAAAATAAAACCTTTGGGTTTGCTTTATAATTTTCTAGTGAAAAATTATTTATGAAAAACCTCTCTATTGATGGAAACAAACATTGCTGCCAAATAACTGTAAGATGTCATGGTCAGTTATCATGAGTTAGTTATGCTGGGCTGTACTAATGTCAGGATTAATTAACTGTCTTCCCATTATCCAAATCTGGTACAGTCACGATAGGAATTCCAGGAGTCCCATGGAGGTTTTGGAGATGGCAGAGGGTTGTAACAAACTGTACAAGACCAGGATTTTTGTGGGTGCAGCTTTGGTTCCCACTGGAGTCAGTGGATGGTAGGGACACTCCTCCTCCCTTCAGATGAACAGCTTTGAAACAGAAATCAAGATGACTCTGACTCAGATGGATCTGAGTATTAAATATATGTGGATCTTGTTAATGATAGCAAATAAGTCTTGGTGGCTAAAGCTAAAACCATGTGTTGTCATGTCTTACCAGCATATGAAACAGTTTCATCTTGCACTATAATCTAGGACACCATTCTTTTCATAGACTGACCCTGAGCAACACTCTCTTTTTGGTACTATTTGTACACCTGTCTCAGTAAAAATTTATTGCCTAGTCATTATTTTAAACCATCAGCACTTCTTTAAGAGGGTTAAAACCCATTAGCACAATATAAATATATCAGTGCTAACAGCCTCCTATCTTTTCCATCACTAGAGACGACATCAGATCTACTGTTAAAGGCAAATTGGGGTTATTGAGGAAAATTAAGCTCTCGTCCTAAAACAGGACTTAAATACCAAAGGAAATAAATTTACAGCTCAAGGAAGAGACAGAGAGGGGTGACTAGAACATGAGCTAAACATCCCAGAAATGGTCACCTTAAATGGCACTGGAGGTTGTATTTTTCTCTGACAAGTCTTACCATGACAGCACTAAGGTAGTAGGGGCCAAGCGTTCTCCCTTAAAAATCATGTTTCTCTTTTCTTGGGTGTTACAAGAACCAAGTTTTCCTCACAAATCAAAAGGTAGAGCAATCAGAGGTAAGTAGTTTCCTTTTTTTGCAGTTCTAGGATGTTTAGTATTTGAGTTCAGTTGGTCACACCATGTTACAGAGTCCACAGAACTTGTTTCTGCAAAGAAACAAATATACTTCTCAGTTGACTACACTACAGTTCCTCAAAAATATATAGGAAAGGTAGTTTTGTACAGAATTGTTCACTGGCATGGGAGAGGAGAAAGTCTTCACAAATGCTGCAGTTGCCATTCACCTTTGGAATTAATACGGATGGACCGAGAACAGCAAATTGCCACTTGTGTTTTCACGTGCATTATTTTCTTATGAAAATAAACCACAGCCTGATTCTGCTTTAAACAGCACCCCAAGCCCACACAGGACATTAGTGTGACACATTCTGTCTTCACACTTGAAATATCACCACACTAACATCTTTGTACAGGCAAATCCACAGACTGACCTCTATAGCTCTACGTAGAGATGGGCAGAGTAAACCTGGTCCAATTCTGCAATTAATGACAAAATTGCTACAGACATCAATGACTGTCCAACAGCCCTTGTTTTGCTAATTAGAGGATTCATCTCTATAGGATTAAAAAAAAAGCACTGCTCCCATTGAAATTGATGCAATTTGAAAACATTCAATATACCCCAGACATCCTGGTCCTGCCCACAGTACCACTGTCCTCAACTCCTTTTTTTCTTTACACAGAGCAATCCACACACACAATTCCAACTAGTATGATTAGGAATGCCTTATCTACTTAGGAACAGAAGGGTTTTACTGATTAAATGCTAGGATACAGGAATAGTACATTTATTGTTTGCTTTTCTCTGAGTTGTAAAAATACACAGAGAAAGCTTTTATTTAACTTGTATGCCAACAGGTGAGTTGGATATTCTGAGGTTATCACTCCAGATCTTTGCTTACATCTGCTCTTCACAGTCATGGTAAAACCTCAACAACAGCCCAGATCCAGAAGAGGAAATCTGATTGCCTCTTTTATATCCTTCTTGTGCAGCTACCAGGGCAAGTGTTGAGTCAAGCAACACAGATTCCAACACCCAGCTCAGTGCAGGTTTGGAGAACAGATGATGATGAATATTGATATTATTATACAACCATATAATAATCTCCTGGTTCTACATTTTCTCCTTTCCTATATAAGTAACAGCTGTAATTTATCAAATACTGTTGCTTCCATGCTTACAACTAATTTTACATATAACATTCAGGGCAAGCTTCAGTTTTTTAACCTATTTTTATCTGCCTTATGTACTTTTTTTAATATGCACTTTAAGTCCTGCTACCAAAGAGCATATTTGAGAAGGCAGATACTGCAAGAGTAGAGACCACGAAGAAAAAATGACATTAACATCGTTTTGAGGGGACTTCCTTAATTAAAAATGGCCTTTGTTCCATGAGGTTGCATAAAATAACATTTCAATGAAGTACTTGGGGAAACTTTCCCTGACTGTGACAGTGCTGCCAAAATCTAATTAGAGACTCATCTAGTCATATATATCAATGTTATTGTCTGTCAGGCAGCCACAATGTATCATGGCTAAGTAGATTTTTAACTGTCTAAATCAGTCTGTCTAAACAACATAAAACGGCAAACAAATCAAAAGACCAGTTAAAATCATGGAAGTGACACGTATTTATTATAAAATACCATTTGTTGCATTAATCGGTTTAATGGCAGGGAGATGGAGCCAGGTGTGTCACAGCAGTGATTTTCTGCCCAAGAAGATGATGTTCCTCTAATAGAAGAGACAACACTCTCCAGCCTTCAGAACTAATAGGACTCAAAATAGGCTTTGCTGTGTTTCACCAACACCCCAGCGTGGCTTTAAGGGGCAGGAGTTGTCACAGTACTTTGAAGGCCTTTGAAGGGCCAAAAAACATGCCCTTAGAAGTCCTCACGTGTGCTGTACAGTGCCAGCCAGCCTTCACCTCAGCCATGGAAAAAGCCCCTTTCCCTGGAAGAAAGACATGTGCCAGGTCTCTGAAAGAACTGGCAACTACACTCCATGTACAGCTAGTCCAGGATGGTGCAAGAACAGGGCCTATATTTTAAACCCTTCCAGTCTTGACTTCTAATCTTCAATTTGTAACGAATATTCCCTTCTTAAAGTTAAGCTTTACTCATCCCCCCATAGCTGTTCAAAAAGTAACCACCTTGTCCTGTGGCCTCTAAGTCACCTCTGAGGGAGTTTCCCCATCACCTCTTCCCCAGCAGAGATGAAGCTGCCAAGGAGCTGATAGAGCCCAGGGCTGAACTTCCTAATCCTAAACTCTGTTCCTTGGCTCCACAGATAGAGACCAGAATAAAGAGCATCACCTCCCAGCAAAGGCTGCTGCCTCCCACCTTTGGGAAGTGAGCAGAGTGCCCAGGTCAGTGCATGTTCTTTCCAGCAGGCAAAGCCTGGCACTGCTCAGCTCTTCTCCATCCACCCCCTCAAGTTTTGAGATTTTTGTTTTGTTTTATTTGCCTTTTTTTCCCCCTTCAAACCAATATTTATTTCCCCACTATCTTTGTACCCCTTTATTTGTTCTTTTTCTTTATGAAGTTGGGGACCACTTCTGCTTGCACAGTGCTCTACACAAAGCAGATTTAATTTATGCCTGTAACACCCTGCAGTAGCACATTATGGCCTTTTGACAATTTTCCTCCACACGTATGTTGTTGACAGAACTATTTTTTTTCTCTCTTTATAAATAAGGTTTAGAAACTGAAAAGTTTCGGTATTGAAAGCTTTTAACAATGGGATGCTTACATACCCATGAGTGACATAAGCATTCCCTGACCAGCCCTAAGGGTTGCTACTCTAAGGGATGACTTATGCTAAATATAGACCCACCAATACCATTCACTTAGAATTAAAAACCATCTGCAGGAGAAAACCACGATCCACCTACCACCTGGACTCTGAGACTGCCAGTCCCTGACACAGTGTTTCACTCAAACAGTCACAGTAAGGAAGGATTTTGGTTCCTGAAACTGAAAACTAAGTGGTTATCATGGCTGGAAAGCCTGTATTTTAAAGGAACATTCATTCTTATGCAATGGCATGTCATGAATTTTGCATGAAGCATAGCACTTGGTGTCAGAAATTATATCAGCTCCAGCAAGGGGGACAATGATACATATGTTTGTACAAAACACATAATATGTTTTATTTAAAGTATGCCATAAATATTTTTGCCCTGAAGCAGGGTTTAAAATGAGCTCCGTAAGGTGTCATAACAAAATGTATGTTCAGAAAGTAGAAAGAGGTGCATCTATTCCTAAATGTCCAACTTCATCTGAAAAAAAATGCTGGATATTCCCTGATAAAGCTGCCACTCCATTCTGAGATGGCTGATACAAATAGTAAAATATACAGGGCCACGTTCCCTGTCACGGCTCACAATTTATGCACCAAACCTTTCCTCTCTCAAGAGCCTGAAGGTAGCAGTACACTGAGAAAGGCAGCAAATCACACCACACATTACAGCTGCACGACATTCAAAGCTACCCAGCGTGAGGAAAATAAAATCAGTGGTGTGATCTCCAAGCCAAGGGGGCCACGGAAGCAGCAGTGACCGTGTTGGCAGATCCCACCTCCTGCCCACACGGGAGCCCTGCCAGACTTGCTGTGCCTGGGCCAGACCCAGATGTAGCCCCAGTGTCCCACCAGGAATGGTCCTGGCAGGGATGCACCTCTCCTGTGCTCACTGCTGCCTTGGAGGACCTACTGCAGTTGTATTTATGTCCTGAGTCAAGCAGGAGAACGTGGATCCTGCAATTGCTCTTGATTATTGGGTACAGATCACGAGGCCAACTCATAGATCTGTGTCATTATTGTAGATTTGTTCAGCAGAGATTATTAAAGAGAGTAATTCAACCACTGAGACATCACATCTACTCAGAGCACTCAGCTATCCCTAGCTCAGCTCACTGATTGAGCGACAAGAGTGTGGTGCTTTCTTCAGCTCTAGGGTGAGATTTGAATTTGCACGGATGCACAAACACAAAAATACACACATACAACGAGCAAAGCAGGAAACAAAGCCAAAATAGCTCAGGGCAGCCTGGAGTTGCACTCCATTTAACATCAAGTCACTCTCAATAAATCAGAATTGTCTGTCTCCTTTCTCAAGAAACAGCTTTAAATGATTCCAAAATCCTATTCCAGTAACTCAACCTGCTGCAGCAAACTGCAAAAGGCAGATAGTCTGGGCACTTTCTGGTCACTAAGAAAAATCAAAGTTAACACTGAATGTGCAAAAGCAAAGCACTGCCACAATCGGATGTGACAGGGATAATATTTGGGAAATCTTGCTGTGTTCACAGCTGTAAACGAGCCCAGACTTAACACTGTGGCCAACCAGTTCTTTGGAAGTGTCTGTTTGCCAACACATTGGTTCAGATTTCACAAACTAAGTCAAATCAACGAGAGCCACAGGCCTCACACTGCTGATCAAAACCCTCTTCTATCACTGAGGGAGGTCTAGGTGTCACTTAAGATTTACAGCTCCCCAAACAGCACTAGAAATCAATGATGGATTCTAAAAGGTTATGTATGGGCTTCATTTTCCATCAACAAAAAGGCTCAGAAATGCTCTCATGTCATACTTGTCACAAGCCAATGTGTTTGCTGAGCTATAATTATCTGGTTAGGCACTAGAAATAAATGCATTTTGTTCACAGTGATTTGGAATTGCCCAAATGGCACCATGAGAAGTGAAAATTATTGCTGATAGACGGGAGGTGAATTTCAGACCTGCTGTCCTGAACACAAGAACACACAAAATCATTCGTGTCAGAAGTGGCTGCAACTTGAAGAATTCCATATTTAAAGCACAGGAGATGGTAGAAAGAAGGAACACTCCACCATTTTGACATTGAGCATTCCCATCGATTCTGAACCATCTTCCATGGAATCAATGGCATCTTCCCATTGACCTCAATAGAGGCTGGACTGGACCCACAGGGAAATCAATTCCATAGGTAGTAAAACAAATGAAGGCCATGGATTTCTTCATGAGCTAGTCACCAATAGAATTAAGCCAGCCAAACAGAATCAGATAATGATTTAAAATTCAAAATAAAGTTGTCTTTCTCCCTAGCCTACACTTGTCTTCCTCAGATATATAGACATTCAGGATCTGAGCCAGCCTCGTTCAGTGCAAGACATCTAAATACTCCAATCCCTGTATTTTTGTGTTAGCCAACCTAACAACAGTTGGTCTAGGTGGAGACTAACTGAATAAAATAAATATTCACAACATTGGGAATTGGAGCTTAGACAGGTCTTTAAAAAATCCAACTTGTATTTGTATTTTTGATGTGCAACCTAATTAGACCAGAGCATCTTTAATTAAGTGTGTCAGCCCCAGTGGAAGCCACAGAGTTCAACACTAATAAAGCTGATAAGGTTTTTATTTTTCAGACTTAGTTTATTTAATGCCTCATCCATGTTAAGCCAATCTGTAACATATGGGCAGTTCTCCCACTATGGATTTATCATTTGGGTGTTTCTTTTTGTGAATTAATGCAATCAAGCTCCTGCCAGTGTTAATTATTTTTCTCCAAGACCAAATCCCAGAATTGAAAACACACACACACCTGTTATTTGCTGCATAAGCCATAGCAGAACAACTGAAAAAATAATTTTTAAAATGCCAGGAGAATCTAGAATGTTTCTGGATAGTATAAAAAGAGATTTGGAAAACATTCAAGAGCACAGTATTTATATTTCTGGCCTTATAAGACAAGCAGTAGAGGCACAACAAAACCCAACTCAGTACCCACATAGAAAGGAACAATTATTTCAGCCTTTAAAGATCTCTCTCCTTTACTGTCTCTACTTTAAAGAAGAGAGTGGGAGGAAAGCCAGCTAATTATTTGAACAAGTTTTAAAGTAACGTGGCAAATCACTTATGTTTTAGAATACCAAACCCAAAACCTTCTTTTCAAAAGATGTGCTTAAGTTCAATCACAAGTAAAGGAACTCTAAAAGGAATCACTAGTGAAATTGTGTAGTTCATTTTATGCACCAGACCAGGCTGCCCTTCCTGCCTTTCAATCTGTGACAGGATCTCCCAGCCATACATGGTGGTCTGGATACTCACCTGGAGCCAGCAGCTCCCTGAAACCTCACACTCCCCTCTCCTGTCTAAGCCATCAGACTGGGAACATTAAGTGCTAAATCTGAAACATGAGTTCACTGTGTTTGGACTCCAACAAAGCCACTGATCATTTTCATGGCTCATTTGTGCAGATTAATTGGTTAATATCTATGCAATGTTTTGGAGGTGGAAAGTACTAAACCATTGCTCTCAGTCCTGATAATCCTCTGTTTCAGCCTCATCCTCCCACCTCTGGACTCTCCATCACTATTTTCAATCTCTTCTGTTCCATATTTCCTCCCCTTGCAAGCAAGCTAATGACCATCATACATAACAAAGGAAACATCCTTTATACGGGGACATGAACTAATAGGACTTTTAATTTTTGGCATTCCTTAATTATTGGAGCTACAGAACACTGAGTGCAGAAGTGTTCTTTTTGTTCTGCAGGCATATTAGCAATGCTGCTGGGAGACACACAACTCTTCATTGCAAAACTTGCAAAATTTCTGCAATTCCTACTTCTTGCACAGCTCCTGTCCATTGTGTGCCAAACAATGCCAACTCTATCTTCCCATATTCCCTGCACTGAGCAGGTGCTATTCTCCATGGAAAGCCATTCCTGAACTTTCCTATAGACTCTCAAAGTCTTACTCAAATTCATCTGAACTCTCTGTTCTCCTGTGAGGGATGCAGGAAGTCAACAAAACCAAACCAACCTATTTCTTCACCATCACTGCATTCTTTTGCTGAGGAAATTCAATTTTCCTTCTTGGCCACTTCTTCATCCATTAATTCCACCCTTTTTTTCCCCATATACCCTTCATACGTGGTTAACTTCATCTGTGCATCCTGTTTGTCCTATAAGGTCTGGAACAAAATTTCAATTCCTTGTAGTCCCAGGTGTTGATGAAGCATCTCCTACACCCTTTTGGGCTGTGGAACAATCTCTCTTCTATAAATGCCTACAGTGAAGTCCACAAGTCCCTGATCTACCTGGACTCAAAAGATTAGGATTTTATTTCCCTTGTCCACCTATTCAAGAATCTCCCAAACAGGTAGAACAGACCCACAGCATGGCAGCAATTTAGGTTTGCTGCTGTTAACA
Organism: Calyptomena viridis; assembly: GCA_013390005.1. Taxonomy (NCBI): domain Eukaryota; kingdom Metazoa; phylum Chordata; class Aves; order Passeriformes; family Eurylaimidae; genus Calyptomena; species Calyptomena viridis. The sequence continues at coordinate 790,203 of WEIV01003506.1, forward strand.
ACAGGTCTGTATTTTCCCCTTTTACACTATGACAGCCTATAAATTAACAAAAAAAAAAAATCTATTTAAACTCAGCTCTGTCCACTGATATTTATAAACCCCAGAGCAACCTCCAAAACTGACTTCTGTCATTGCTGTGAGATGCACAGCATCCTGGTATTTAATTTTTATTTTTTTTTTACTTTTTCAGTTGTTTTTCACCATCTTTGCTTTCTTTCCTTAAACTGAAGAGACTCCCAAAGGAGAGAAGAAAATATCTTGCTTTCAGGCACAGACAGGATCTCAGCTCAGGTGTAGATCCACTTTTCTAGGTGCACACAGGTACAAACTGCTGTTGTGAGTGACAGACCTGTATAAACCTTCTTTCCCCCAAATGTTGGATTCTCGACAAGGAAAGGACTGGGCTCACACAGGTTATTTGCTGATACTGTTTTAACAGCAGGGATATTACCACACCTCTTATTATTTATCTCAGGGATTCTAAAGCAAAGCAGCTGAAAAAATAAGTGCAAATACAAGGTTAGAAAAACAGAATAAGGAGAGCAAAATCACTATCTTGAACTGTGGTTTAACTGTTTCCATGACCTTTGCAATCTCCTGCTTTTCACAGGTCAAAGATACTGGGAAAAAAACTATTTTATTTTGCTCTGCCACTTTTACCCCTAAAATGAGAAGGTTGTTTAAGAAATTTTCTTTAGAGGTGTTGATCAGCTACAAAATGACAGTAAAAGCTGATACCTACACCTTTATATATTTATGAAATCTGGTTCAATTTAATATTATTATATACATTTATTTTAGAAACACTTTTTTTTCAAACCAATATGAATCAGGATAAAGAGTTCCACTGAAGGACAGCAAGGGCAACATTCCTGAATTCACCCATTTGAAAAGTGTTCCCTCAGAGCTCCTGAAAAATCAGTGAACACAAACACTCAAACATATACTAGTATTTGCCCCTTTTGAACCACATAGGAAACCTTTCAAAAACCCAACTACAAGTCACTCAGACAATCAATCCCCTTGGTAAGTTTTTGGGGTTTTTTAAATGCTGTCTTGTATTCCTGACCTGTCCCTTCTCAGCCTTCACCAGACACAAAGGTAAGTCTGATGCCCACTAAAATACAGAGTAATAGGGTCTTCTCTGTAAGAAATTTAAGGAACATTTGGGGCTGGAAATCTGTGAAAAAAAAAATCAGCTAATCAAAGTTACCTTATTTCTAAGAATAACTTTACTTGCATTTGAAGCAGAGATACAGGTAAAAAAAAAAAGAAGAAAAAAAGACAGAAAAACCTGCAAACCCCCAAGTATTATCTCACAAATACAAATTAAAAAAAAAAAAAAGAAGAATCCATTTGTAAAAACTGATCCAACTGGGGAAATACCCCATAGGGAGAGGACTTATATCACTGACTGATAAAGGCACAGGCTTCTCTTAATGTCAGGACCTGGGAACAATTCATTGTGCATGAAGTTGTTACTTTTAGGGATCCTGTTTATTAAAATACTCCATCAAATTAAGACTTTGCTAACAACAAAGCACAGAGGTCAATACTGATGTTACTCAGAAAAACAGGAAGTGAGATGGAATGAAACAAACACATTCACAAAGGACTTTTCCAATGATTCCCATACCTGTGGGGGGGAATTATGTCATCTGAGATGATTCTTAAAGCCTTGGGTCCTGGACTCCCACTACACTTGAGAAATTCAGCTTTTCTCTGCCAGTGAAATAAGCTTTTAACTTGAGGGGTTGAAGATGAAATCTAATAATTACAAAAATATAGTAAAATTTCTCCAAACAAAACCAAAAATATTGTTTTAAACCCAGGTTTACGTGAATGAACTAAAGCTTTTACTGTACAGAACTAGCAGTGGCTTTTTACACAGCCAACCATCATTATACATGAAGGAACCAGAACAACCCTGTCTCTATCAGTCCAAATAATGATTGCACTCAGTTTCATCTTCAGCCAACATCTACAGTCCCCATTCTGATGTGGAATCAACACCTGCCTTCAAGAACAGCCCTAAAACTGGGGGAAAGCCCCAATTTCTCAGTCCATATGCTTAACCAAACTAAGAGAGCAGTTTTCAGGACACAGCAGAGGAATAATGATCCCTCTCTCTGCCCTGTCCTATTTACCCAGCCCTGCTCTGATGAGGACAACACAGAGAGGTCGGAAAACAGTTTAAGCCATTCTGAATTTTTTTCCTCCATGAAATCCTTGCAGTAACAGAAAGGAGGGAGGGCACACGAGCTTTTGCAAGTATTAAAGAGTTGCCAGATGTGCTTTTTCAGCTTGCTGAGTGGCCCTGAGCAAGCAACCCAACTGGCCTCATGCAGGGACCTCACAAGTGATGCATGCAAGGAAAAAAAGCCAAGATAAACACAGCCCCAAAACATCCACGACTGAGCAGAGGGAGGCAGGGGAGCCTGTCAAACCACACAGCACATTTCAAGCTGTCTGAGGAAACCCTGAAAGCCACATGTCCAGGGGAAAGTACAAAGCCACTCAATCTCATCACTGCCCTGTAAACAGGGGTCCAGACAGCTGTTTAACAGCATATTGGGCTTCCTGCTATGGCCTTGCTGCCCAATCTGCTTCTGAGCACTGGAACAACTTTTCTGCTGTTGTTCTTCAATGAAAGGCTGCCATTGGCCATATGGGCTGAGCCAGCAGAGTCCCTCAAAGCCTGAAAAAAGTCCTGGTTTATGTGGCATATAAATAAACATCTTGGAGAACTGAGGTCTCCTGGGCTCAGTCAGCCCCTGTCTCCTGTTGGATCTCAGGGTAGGAGGTTCTGAGATTTCATTTCTTGACACCCCAGTCTGAGGCAGACAAAGCTTACTCTACCTGCACTACACTCTGATAGTTCTGCATCCATTAATCAAAGAAATTAGGACATGGCTATTCAGATTATTTGTTTACTTGTCTAAGAGTGGCCTGCATTATTTGTTTTCCACACTACATGTACACACCACCACTCTTTTCCATGGTGTATTTAGGTTTCCTGCTTTTTCATCCTGGCAGAGTATTGCTCACCAGTTAAGAATCACATTAGTTTGAGGATCCCATTCATCTAACATTAGTGCTTCCATTAGTGTGGACAGTTCAAACTGGGCAAAATGCACATCTCCTGCATAATTTAACAGACTTCATATAGTGAGTCAAAAACTGTTAGTACAACAGCAAAACCCCCAGGATTATTTCTTCTGAGATTCATCACTGGGAGATACCCAAACCAAGGCAATTGCTCCACGAGATTCTGCACACAGGACCAAGAAGTGCTTTGGTCTAAGATGTTCCACCAACACCCTTCTCTCTCACCAAAATCTCCTACTTTTCCTTCCAAAACTCTTGACTATCAATGTATCTCCAGAGCTTCTTGTTTTGGATCCCAGTGGTTTGTGTCTGCCTGATACAGAATATAAAATTCTTCAGGGGAGATTCTTCTGCTTTGTGATATATTTTTTGTTTGTTTAAAAAAAAGAACTAAACCCCCACATAGTACAATAAACCATCAAAAAGAAATAAATCAAGAACAGAATCCCATGCTGAGTTTTCCTCCCAGATGAGGCGTGATAGGCAATCAACAAACCTGAGCAGGGATAGCATTTATTATTTCACCAGAAAAAGTATCTCCATTGACTTTCCCCCCCAAACTGCTCGTGGTTAACAGATGACAGAGCAGTGCTGCACTAAGACAAGACACATTCAGACCACACCACGTGCAGTCCTTGGTGGGGACAGGGTGAACCATATCCCCCAGACTGCACAGCATCACAGGCTTTGCATGGGAACCATGGGAAGAGGTGCTGGGATCAGGATCCTCATGTGTTCTGATCTGCTGTGTGGTCTCAGGGAACTCTCAGCAGTTCCTGTTCTGTTCAAGGTGCTTTGACTGCACTTTGCTGGAGGGTGGCACCCAAAACAATGGGGCTCCAGGCACTGCTGGGGCAGCAGTGTCAGCAGAACCACAACTGACTCCAATCCCTCCTTTGATTTTCCTGATTCAAACCACTGCTTTCTTGCCTTTCACAATTTTATCAAGGGTTTCTCACACACTAAGGAAGTTATTAGTTAACCATTTCTAAAAAGCTCAAGTATCCTTAGCTAAAACAGGACAGTAATTTCTGACCTTTATCTGGGATGACTCACCTGCAGCCCAATTCTTTGGTTACTTTTCTAAATTAGCATTTTGGAAAGGTGGCTTGGTCACCATTCAATCCCTCTTACTGCTACCAGAAAATCATCCAAATACAGCAAGAGGAAGTTACTGATGGACTATGACACAAAGGTGTAATTTCACACATTGACATTGACTTACCCCATTTATCACACCCACCTTTCCCTTTCACAAACAGGCCTATAAATCTCCTGGTGCTGCTTGTCTGAAGCTGCACTGAATTGACATCACCACATCCTTTCCATCTCATCCCTTTCCACCTCTTTTCTGGTCTTACCCTCTGTCCACCCAAATCTGATGTCACTTTGACCTCCAGGACTGAATTGCTCCATTTAAATCCCAGAAGAGAAGACTTTTCAAGCTGTAATGAGCAGTTTAAGTCTCAATGTGATTTTAGCAGAGAAACCTCCCCCTGCAATGGTTCTCATACGTGCCTGAATTATATCACACTTGCCCATTCAGTGCTTGAGCTTTCTCTGATCTGCTGCTTCTCTCTAAGGAGAGCATTCACCTCAGTATCACAGGTTTCCCTGGGTTAACTAGAGACAACTGGATATTCCCTCTTGAAAAGCCTTTCTGAAACCCTTAGGAAAAAGCTTTAGGTGAGATCTGAGTGTTAGAGGAAGACCTGTCGCATATATTTAAAAATCAAATAAACATGAGTTGTCATCTCTTAAAAAAAAACAAACCAAAACAAGACAGTTCAATTTCCGAGTCTAAGCTCTAAGACAGGACACAGAAATGACTGAATACCTGACAGCAAGAAAAAGAAAATTATAGCCCTTTCAATAGTGAAAAATATTAGGAGAATTGGAGAATGATAGCAGAGCATGTCACAGGGTAAAGGAGGTCAAGAGAGAAAAGAAACAGCTGTGATCTATAATCAAATTATAGGAGCTGGGATGCATAATGTATAAATACATGTAATATACTGTGCACATTCAGATCCCATAGATTCTTTTTTTTCTTGTTTAAATCATCTTACAATAAAGCAATATTCTCACTCATCCATGGAGAAGGTTCGTAAGACTAATGCAAGTGATCACTTCTGAGACCACTGGCCTCAAGTTTAAATGAATGCGACTTAGATAATGATTTCTTTGCAGCTTCAAAGTCAAAACTCTTCAAAACAGCCAGCAGAAACAGTACAATAGCTCTGTTTTGAAGACAGAAAACAAGAATCACTGTTCATGCACTTTTTTTGCAGTCTCCCAGCTGCCAGACCCATTCATATGAACACGTTTGAAGTAAACTACCAGCCCCAGATCAAGTACACTTGATGTCAAAAGTGACTGGCTGAGGCAGACAAGTAATGCTTGGTGCCTGAACTCTAGAGTCACAGCAGGATTTAAAAAATATGAACTGGAATGGTGGTGGATGAAAAAAACATGAGTTTTCCTTCCTGAAACCATTAAATGTCTCTGGAATCCTCGGAATCAATATTTCTTCATAGATGTGTGAAGATGGACAAGTGAGACCTGTCCTCAGCAAATGAAAGTCCTTGTAGGAAATCAAAATTAGTCCTTTTCTGGTCTAGCCAGGTCTTGGTACCCTCTAGTTAACTCACAAGAATTCCTAGAGTTCTCTGCGAGGTTTTTTTGAGGATTGAGCAAGTCAACATGAACACAGGACCACAGAAACTGATCCAAAAGAAGTGCAGTTTGGGGGGAAAGTACTCTCAATTGATTATCCAATGGCCAAGGAAGCTCTTTTACATATTTACAATGACTTTGCGTGATGCTGAACAACCAGGCCAAGAATGTTCCCGATACAGGGACAAACTTGAATTTCAACCCGCACAGTTCCCAGAGAAGTTCAGTTTCTCTGAAGTGTCAAGTCACTTGCCTTTAGGTAGTAGCTCTGGATGGGAATCCTGCCCAACTATGTTAGACATTAGAACAAGAAATTACAAGCAGTTTGTCTTCTGAGTGACTTATTATGTTCCATGAAAGCAGTGAAACACTCATGTTCTCTGTCCCAGACACTCCAGTGCAGGATGTTTTATTGAAATGCTACGGTGTTTTCTTACTGTGATTTATAACCTCACATATTCCCACATGCACTGAAAGACACTCCAAATACACAGGCACTCTCCTGTTTAATAAAAACCAGACCCCATTCCAGCTGACTGTATTACCTGAGTGATCTGCATCTTAAGAACCACAGTGAAACCAAGGGGAAAGACAAAAGGTAACCCCTCACAACCAGAGGATTAGATGACCAGCTCAGCTTTTTCAGAGCTCACCACAATCTTGCAACAGGCTGCCACCACTTAGACTCAATTAGATAAGTATCACTGTAGCTTTGATTTAAGCTCATTTGTGACCCAAGATTAGACCACCAGCTCAGAAGTATAAAACTAAATAACAAACGACAAAAAAGAGAAAAGCAAGAACTAGTGGGGGAGTGTCTATATGGAAAATAAACAAGATGGGTTACAAAAAGAAAAAAGTAATACTTTAAATGTCAGTTACTCCAAGAGTTGGTAAATGCTCGAAATATTTTTTGACTAAATGAAAAATGTACCCAAAAAGGCCATGCTATGAATATTAATCTTATTTTTACAACTGCAAAACAAAAATGACATTGACTTCTCTTGTTTCTTTGTTTCTCATAAAACAGAAGTGTAAGGTCTCTTCATCTTTCACAGTTGTATTATTTCAGACCACTTACAATGTCTTCCTCTCAGGGAACCTGTTTTAGAGGACCATAATACACCAAGCTTAAGGTTAACAGGAAATTAAGCATCTTCCAGTGAAAATGTCCTTAAAAAATACAGGAGAGAGTTCTCTACTTACTCAGTTTGATGATAGATAAAAAGAGTTGCCATTGGATAATTATTAGTAAGCATTTTAGAGAGTTTTTCTAAGTTTGTGTCACAGAATATTTAAAGAAAATGACACATTTCCAAGGAAAACCTATTGAGCTTTTAAGGAGCATAAGCCACATCACCATGAGTTCATACTTGACTCTACTTGAGCAGAGTCTCTTGGTGTTCCTAAGATTTCACAGCAATTCTGACTCAGGAATCAGTGGTACAAAAGGTTTCAGGTAACTAATATATTATAAGAACATTGACTATGTTAGAAGTGAAAGAAAGTACAAATAAATTCAAGCCTTTCCTGAAGATTTCAAATGCCACCTTTCCCTAAGACACTCAGAGAGCAGAACTCCCAAAGATTTCTCTGGCTGTGTTGCTACTCACACATGAAGAACAAGTGCTCAATGTGATCATACTCTAACCTTGTCCTACATATATCAAACATCCACATTTATTCTTCCCCCACAAACCTGATCAGACCATTCTGTTTTAAAATAGACACTCTACATTACACCAGTTTCACAAGCTGATAAATTCATGCATGTCAGCAGAATTGCAGCTCTTTAACACTTGTGTACAGAATAAGACCATGAGCCCTATAAATGCACAGAGCATTGCAGGGTCACTTCTGCAGGAACATTATCATATGTTACATTATAGTGAACATTAAGTTGGGTTAGCTGGTTTTTTTATAGTAAGACGATCAGAAAAAAAAAATCATTTACAAATATTCTGCAAGGGTGAATTTTATCCCAGTTCCCCAGGATTTGTAGCAGCCACACAGGCAGTAGATTTACACAGTGGATAAATTTCGTCTCTCTCGCTTGACAGTGAGGAAAATTGCACCAACTCCAGCAAGTTGCACAGTTTGTCCTAATCTATGTTTTATTCCTTCGCATACACCTCAATTTGAGGGGAAAAGAAATAGATATCAGATGTGACAAGTGTATGTTTTTTTCCCCTGATATCTGACTGTTCATTTTGCCTTGGAAGGGCTGGAGCACCTTTCAAAAGTTTTAGCCCTCTGTTTCTGAGGAACTTATCCTTGTGGCATGTCTGTCAGTTTTCACAGTGCTCAAGCCAGTCTTTGCAATTTTCACATAATGGCAGTTGTTGACAGGTTGTTAGGGCTGACAGTGAATATGTTTGAAAAACTGTCAAGCTGGTGAAAAAAAATTAGAGGGAGAGAGAGGGAGCCTCCTTACATTTGTAACAGCATGTTAAACTGTAAATGCATTCTCAAAATGCATAGGCCCACTTCCAGTCGTGTTACTTGCTCTGCAGTGACAGCATATGGGAATATATGATCCTTAAAAATTAATGTCAGGTTGTCATTTTATAGGTCGTGGTCACATTACTATAAAACTGTTTACCTTGATAGAACTGATTTTACCTTTAATGCTCAACAATAGCTGTTTCAAGCAAATAAATTGCTAGAAATAAGGTGCCACTATCTTTTAATTAGCTCAACAGTGCTTTTGCCAGAGGTATTAGAGACCCCTGGGAGCCCAAGGCCATGCACAGAACCTGAGTTCTGTCCCAATGCCTTTTCTGTTTGGAGCTGGTATGGAAGGTCTTCCAGAGCTCCTCATCTGAGGAGAGATGAGGGACCAGCAGCATCTGTGGCCAAGCCCCAGCCTTGAATGCTCTTCCAGANTATTCCCATGAAGAATGAACTTAGCAAACTCTCCTTGATATAAGAGATTTCCAAAAATAATTTAGATTTTAAAGACTTTTTCTTACAGTCTTTTTATAGCACTGCTTTGGTTATCACTTCAAGGGTAACAATATGGGTCCTGAGCACCTACAGCGTGAGGCAGGTCTGCTTCATCTAATATTGGAGGAGCCTAAAATAACTGGGAAAAATAAAAGGGCAGGTTAGCATAATCACAGCCATGAAATTATTATAACCATGATAGAGTACTACATACTGTATTCACATCCAAACTGGTATAAAGTAGGAGTTTGATATGGTCAACTATGTAAAAGCAGTGTTCCAGTGGACAGCAGTGCAGTTTGCAGGAAAAATAAGTTTAAAAAAATAGGCAAAAGAACTTTACTGGATAAATCAGTGCAGGAAAAGACTGAAAAGGTGATGTGAAGGAATTCATGGACGATATATCTTCCAGGGCTACACGCAGCATCAAGTAAATACGCTGGGACTTGAAAAAATACTAAAAAAAAAGAATAAAATAATAAAGATAACCAAAACAAGAATGAGAAGGAAGACTAGAAATGAATCATGCAAGATACTCTAGATAATCAGGAGACACCAAACTCTGCTGTAGAGAGAGGAAGGAGACTCCAAGAGGTTCAACGTGGGTTGACATCCTAGACTGAACTCAAAACTTGATGTGTCACAGAACCTTGCTGAAGTCAAGAGAAGAACTCCCATTTACTTGAAGAGAAGCAGGATTAAATCCTAATCCTTCTGCCTTGCTATCCAGTAAAGTGAGGATAATAATTGTATTGACAGGTAATTCTGTCTCACAGGAGTATTCTGAGGATTACGTAGCGTCTGCACTGTGCTGTGAAATGCTAAGTGCTAAATATGATTATACAGGGATTTCCATCCAAAGATCTCAAAGCACTTTCCAAACATTAATAATTGAAGCTTTATAATACCCTTAGGACTGCACATGTAAAGAAGGCAAACAAGATTCAGGGCTCAGCAAAGCAGGCAAGGATTATTAGACTTATTTTATAGTGGATAAACTACACCACAGTGAGATTAAGTGACTTGCCCAAAGTAACAGAACAAATCAGTGACACTTCAGAAAACGATCCTGGAAGGCCAGACTCCTTCACACTTTGCACAGAAAAGGTGCACATGGAATGAGAGGGTCAATCAGCTTTTGGAAGGAGCTGGATGGATCAGATCACAGCAGAGGTGTGGAACAGCCAGAGAAGACTGAAGAGAGCACAAGAAAAACAAGGCCTGTTTATTTTTAGGTGCACAAGCAAGAACCAACAGAAGAGAAGACAATACCTTCAAGCAGCAAAAAGCAGAGTTTATTGGCAGGAGGCATAGCCACTACTGAGAACAACATCAATCCTTTGGCTGACAGATTCAACCAAGTCGACAGAGAACACGTGTCGGAATTCACATTAATTTCCCAAGGGAAGAACAAACACAAAAGGAAATTGAAATCATGTTAGAACAAGAAATCAAGAAATAAGAATGACTGAAGACTGGTAGGATGGATGGAACAGACTCCTCAAATTCTAGAACACAAGGCAAAGTATTTACAAAATCTTTCAAAATCATTTTTGTGTCTGAGAGTTGCACAACCTCATCTGACACCGAAATGGACTTGAAACTCAGGATGGCTGGAAGAGCTTCAGGAACTCATGCACTCTCAACAGATAAGAACACAAATGCAATCAAAGACAGCTTCTGAGAATATTTAAGAGCCCAGTTTTGTACATGATGACAAAAGAAAGACCTTCTCTAGCAAACACGACTGAATATAAAAAATACAACTCTGGAAGGGAATTCACTTGTGTTAACTGGGTTTGAACAGGGCCAACCAAACACCTTACAAATACTGATATTTCAGCACATTAAAAGTGACCTTTATCTGCCAGCCAGCAAGGCTTTGGAGCAAAGGACTCTGGTACAGCACTGCAACATTCAAATGAGGCATCGCAGCAGATGCTCAAAGTGAAATTTCATTGTCAGGATCTGCATTTGGAGAGGAAATAATTGCCCTTGCAATGTGTGCATGTACAAATTTCAGGCTTCTGAGCAAGAGGGAGTGTAGGACCAGTTTTGGAGGGAGCAGTAAGCAGAGCACACAGTCAGTGGTTACCTCGACATTAGTAATTCTCATTTCTTTACAAGAGCAAAAAGAAAGAATATTTTCACTGCCTTGGTGCAACACTGCAAAAGTGTTTTGCACAGAGGAAATGAACACAAATCCAAGATCTCTCTGTTTTGGCTACTAGAAAGGTTTAAAGGAAATACCACAGGTCTGTACAAGTACAGATTGTTTATATAAACCAAAAGAAAAATAAGAGGAATACACAAGTGTTACACAGTTATGTGGTAACACAATTGACAAAAAAATCACATAAACTTTTAAGCATTTGCTGAAAAACTGATACTGAAATAAAGTATCTAAACTTAAAAGTGGGACTCCAGGAGTATTCTTGGCTTCACTTCATTTATTTTTAGATTTTTGTAAAAGGAAAAAGCATTTCCTTGGTTATTTCATTGCAGGAAACAAGCCTTGAAATAAATACAGGAGAGCTGCAGCACCTGAAAAACATAAAGCATTGTCTTTTCCTCTAAATCCAGCCTCTCTTCTGTGCCAGCCTCTCAGCTTTGCTTTTGCTAAATCAATTTCTTCTATGCCATGCTGGGCACTTGGCTTGAAAAGATAACCTAGTAATTACCTAAAGAGTGCTATGAATATGGATGGTTAATATTGACCAAAAGGATAAACTCCAGAGAAGTATTTTCTCCTCTTTAGTGGAATTAAATTAGAGCTGAGCAATAGGATTTGATACAGAGGAACCTCAAGTCCAGTGTTATTACACATGCTATAAACATTTTTTAGTTAAAAGTGATCTGAAACTCGGACAACTCNCTTCAGACATGAACCAGCATGAACAGCAACATCTTTATTTACATTGCACGGCATGAACTCCAAAATGGTCCCCTGAACAAAGCAGGCTGAGTAGAGAAGCACCATCAATGTGACAAATTACTTTGTCTCATTATTTTAAGACAGATTCAGCTCATTTTGGTGATCCTGCAACAGTGTGGTCAATATCTGATATTAAAGAGGAATTTCTTCTCTTATATGTTTGTATCATGTAACTGGGAAAGACTGATAAACAAGTTTTATAATTCAACTTATTCCCATGAAGAATGAACTTAGCAAACTCTCCTTGATATAAGAGATTTCCAAAGATAATTTAGATTTTAAAGACTTTTTCTTACAGTCTTTTTATAGCACTGCTTTGGTTATCATTTCAAGGGTAACAATATGGGTCCTGAGCACCTACAGNCCATCCAAAGATCTCAAAGCACTTTCCAAACATTAATAATTGAAGCTTTATAATACCCTTAGGACTGCACATGTAAAGAAGGCAAACAAGATTCAGGGCTCAGCAAAGCAGGCAAGGATTATTAGACTTATTTTATAGTGGATAAACTACACCACAGTGAGATTAAGTGACTTGCCCAAAGTAACAGAACAAATCAGTGACACTTCAGAAAAAGATCCTGGAAGGCCAGACTCCTTCACACTTTGCACAGAAAAGGTGCACATGGAATGAGAGGGTCAATCAGCTTTTGGAAGGAGCTGGATGGATCAGATCACAGCAGAGGTGTGGAACAGCCAGAGAAGACTGAAGAGAGCACAAGAAAAACAAGGCCTGTTTATTTTTAGGTGCACAAGCAAGAACCAACAGAAGAGAAGACAATACCTTCAAGCAGCAAAAAGCAGAGTTTATTGGCAGGAGGCATAGCCACTACTGAGAACAACATCAATCCTTTGGCTGACAGATTCAACCAAGTCGACAGAGAACACGTGTCGGAATTCACTTTAATTTCCCAAGGGAAGAACAAACACAAAAGGAAATTGAAATCATGTTAGAACAAGAAATCAAGAAATAAGAATGACTGAAGACTGGTAGGATGGATGGAACAGACTCCTCAAATTCTAGAACACAAGGCAAAGTATTTACAAAATCTTTCAAAATCATTTTTGTGTCTGAGAGTTGCACAACCTCATCTGACACCGAAATGGACTTGAAACTCAGGATGGCTGGAAGAGCTTCAGGAACTCATGCACTCTCAACAGATAAGAACATAAATGTAATCAAAGACAGCTTCTGAGAATATTTAAGAGCCCAGTTTTGTACATGATGACAAAAGAAAGACCTTCTCTAGCAAACACGACTGAATATAAAAAATACAACTCTGGAAGGGAATTCACTTGTGTTAACTGGGTTTGAACAGGGCCAACCAAACACCTTACAAATACTGATATTTCAGCACATTAAAAGTGACCTTTATCTGCCAGCCAGCAAGGCTTTGGAGCAAAGGACTCTGGTACAGCACTGCAACATTCAAATGAGGCATCGCAGCAGATGCTCAAAGTGAAATTTCATTGTCAGGATCTGCATTTGGAGAGGAAATAATTGCCCTTGCAATGTGTGTATGTACAAATTTCAGGCTTCTGAGCAAGAGGGAGTGTAGGACCAGTTTTGGAGGGAGCAGTAAGCAGAGCACACAGTCAGTGGTTACCTCGACATTAGTAATTCTCATTTCTTTACAAGAGCAAAAAGAAAGAATATTTTCACTGCCTTGGTGCAACACTGCAAAAGTGTTTTGCACAGAGGAAATGAACACAAATCCAAGATCTCTCTGTTTTGGCTACTAGAAAGGTTTAAAGGAAATACCACAGGTCTGTACAAGTACAGATTGTTTATATAAACCAAAAGAAAAATAAGAGGAATACACAAGTGTTACACAGTTATGTGGTAACACAATTGACAAAAAAATCACATAAACTTTTAAGCATTTGCTGAAAAACTGATACTGAAATAAAGTATCTAAACTTAAAAGTGGGACTCCAGGAGTATTCTTGGCTTCACTTCATTTATTTTTAGATTTTTGTAAAAGGAAAAAGCATTTCCTTGGTTATTTCATTGCAGGAAACAAGCCTTGAAATAAATACAGGAGAGCTGCAGCACCTGAAAAACATAAAGCATTGTCTTTTCCTCTAAATCCAGCCTCTCTTCTGTGCCAGCCTCTCAGCTTTGCTTTTGCTAAATCAATTTCTTCTATGCCATGCTGGGCACTTGGCTTGAAAAGATAACCTAGTAATTACCTAAAGAGTGCTATGAATATGGATGGTTAATATTGACCAAAAGGATAAACTCCAGAGAAGTATTTTCTCCTCTTTAGTGGAATTAAATTAGAGCTGAGCAATAGGATTTGATACAGAGGAACCTCAAGTCCAGTGTTATTACACATGCTATAAACATTTTTTAGTTAAAAGTGATCTGAAATTCGGACAACTCAGTGTCTTCTTGCTTAAAAACCTTACAGGGTCATTGGGAAAGGTCCTAGAGATCTCTGGGAAACATTTGAAACTGCTCTGAAAACAGTCTCAAGATATTTGAGGATCTGAATCAATTTTCCTTTAATTCAGTGAGTGGTTTTGTTTATTTTCAAGGAATCATTGTGAAAAACAGAGATAGAAATGAACCCTATATAAGGAAAGATGAAATCTCCTTTTAATCCTGATTTCCTAAGTTGCCACACTTCCAACTGAGTTAATTAAGGTTTTGCCACTGACTTCATTAGCAATAGGATCAATATTTTCTAATATAAAATGATGACCTATAATTCAGTTTGTTTGCTAAATAAAATTTAATATCTCCACCATCCAGAGGCTTTTCTGAACAATGTGTTTGGTGAGAGCTGATGACCTCTGAGGTACAAAGGCTGTTCTTACTCTAAATAAGCTGCTCTAAGGTAGGTTTAGATAAAACCCAAATCCTCACAAGAACTGTACCAGATATCAAGCTTTCACTCTTATACTTCTTATTGACATATGAGACTTGCCAGATTAAGAAATTTTGCCAGCATCAAGGTCAGGGAATTTTATCCATTATCTCTTCCCCAAACCAATGCAAATAACATGGACTATTCTTTTGTACATTAAAAGCAGCCAAAGGAGAACAAATAAGAACAGTCTCTAATTTGCATTGGATTTCTATCTTTGGGAATAAATTACAGGGGATTAAATTTCACCATTTGAAAGTTACAGGTTTTCTGTATTTTCCCACAATATTTTGGAAGATAAATCATGCAAGTACCTTCATAGTGCACAAAGTTTAAGTACTACCAGCATAAACCTGGAATATCTGACTTTGATAATTCCTGCTATTTAGAGTAAATGAAACAAATTGGATCAGACAAATACCTTCATAATTAAATCATTAACAAAAGCAGTGTTTCACTTTAATACATTTGTTCCTTGATATTCCTGCTGTACCTGTCATGTTTGGCATCACTAAATAGTTTATGCCCCAAAAGACACAGAAACAATGTGTCCCACACACAGATTCTCAGCTCTGATAACCTAAAACAATAACATTAGCATAATTTCTAAAAATTACATAAAACAAGTAGCTTTTTTTCTTTCTACAATAAGCAATTTTTTTCCTATTCATTCCCATTAACAGGGAACTTGTGATCTAATAAATGTCTCAATCAGTTTCATTTAATTAAAATAATAAATATTGTACAGTAATGCAGATTGACATTTATATCTTCATTTACGTGAAGTTGGATTTATGGTCAACGCTTTATTTGATGAAGGCCACAAATAATGGCCATTAAAGTGCCACAGGATGGACACAGGATCACATTAATGAAATTAGACAAGGCAAGGCACTGATATATGGAGCCCTCCTGCTAGAAAATAAAGTCAGTCTTGTTCAAAGCAGATGTTTTCTTTGGCTGCAGTTTAAGTTGGCTAAATTTGTAGTGGGCAGTTTAAGGTCACACACACAAAGGTGGAAGGACCAGAACTCCCATCACAATACCTCTCAAAATGTATCACAATTAACGCAGCACAGGAGTTCTGCTTCCCTTGTCAAACACATTTATGCAAGAATGATGGTTAAGTGTAAAGAAACATCTAATGGAATATTAATTGTTACATAGCAGCAGCCTGAAATAAAGTTTTTGTACTTACTGGTGAAATAAACACCTCATCTCTCTATTTTGCTTACTAAACACATCCAGAAAACTGACTACAGATACATGCAAGTTCTTGATCTTTTTTATTAAAAAAAAAAAAAAAAAAACCAAACAAAAAACCCCCCAAAACAACAAGAGTTTTGGAATATTGGTGTAATATAAAGTTATAACAGGGCAAGCAAAAGGGATAAGAGGGAAAAGACATTTCCACAAGGGAGGACTCTCCTCTTACCTCTGCAGTTGCACCCTCACCAGTTTTTCTAGCCCATCCTGGATGTACTGGGAGATAGTTCATTGCTTCTCACTCCAAAGTTTTCCATGAAAGATAGTACTGCAGTATCTATCCTCACAGTGCTTAACAAATCAAGCTAGTCCATAGCTCTGCTGCAGTGAATAAATAATCTCAAGTAGCAGAACATTGTGAAAAATGAAACAAACTTGCCTCGTGGGCAAATTATCTAACTGGATGCTGTGTGTGAAGTTCAGATAAACATTCACTTACATGGAACAGCATCTCAAAGTTTGATATTTATCTCTGTGGATTTATTTTCACCTCAGGATCTTCATGTGCCATGCTAATACGATGCCACACAGGTTCAAGAGGGGAAAAAAAAAGTAAATCATTTTGGGAGGCAATGCAGACAATAAAACGTGCCAAAACAATGAAAGCCATTATATTTTCTTCTTCTGAACTAGACAAATAGCTTCTAAAGCCATGCCTTCTAAAGGATGGCTCAGCTTGGTCATTTATGCTAAAACTTAAGCATTACAAGCCTAAGGGTCTGGTCTAAATAACAATACCTTCATTAATCAATTTATAACAGCTGAGATCCTATTTCTGGCTCCAGAGAGGAATGCAATATAACCAGCTGAATTTTGGCCTCACATTTCTCAGGTTCAGGTAAAATGACACTGCAAATAATTTAGACATCTCTGGACAATTTATTCAATAAATAGTCCAGCTTCTTGATCTATTTATCACAAGGGATGGAGCTGATTTAACTAACAACTTTACCTGCCTTATTCCAGAACCATTTCTCTTCAAATCCTCCCTTGAACAAAATTAATTTCCTTATACAGATAAATCTATGCTTATGTTTCTTAAGAAACAAGGCACAGATAAATCTGAGGCCTTTGGCACTTTCTCTTCCACATCACAACCACACAGAGCTGAAGTACTGTTGGCTCAGCCCGTGACTTTCAGCCTTTGTCAGATGCCACACCAGGTCTGAAGGAGCTCAGAGCAGGGTTCCTGCCCACCCTGGGGGTAAGAACACAGCCCTCTGTGCCACCAGCACACTTCCAGTGCCTCACTATGAAACACTGCACAAAGATTTCACCTCTTCTTCAAAACTTGAGAGCACACAGCGTGAGAGAAATTAGCACAAAAGTTCATTAGTTGGATGATTTTGTTGCCGTGTATTTATTTTTACATGGGTTTCTTCAGCATTAAATCAAAGGACAGACTCCAGTTCCTGAAATTGATCCTCTCCTTGAGGAATTTCCATTTTAAGGGGAATTGGCTCCCTGCAGTGTCCCATGATTTGTGAGGACAAGTGTAACTCCACTGGGGACCAAGTGCACCTCAAGTTTTTCTCAGCTCAAACGTCCATGCAGTGCCCACCTCTCTGCCAGCAGAGGCAGCATCTATTCCTGTTACCAACATTTCTAGGGCTGTTCCCACGTTTTACTCCTCCACACTGCAAGGCTGAATTGAACAATTTTCATTGACATGCACTTCTGCATTATGCACGTGCACTAAAATCCTGGAAATGCAGAGCACATACAAGAGCAGAAAGAGGCCTAGGACGTACAACTGAAAGCAAAAACAGCAGCTGGAAAACCAAAATCACACACCTCTTAAGGACTGAAGGAGTTTTCTAGGCAAGCTCAATTGTGCTCTCTGCTACATCTATCACATTACAGGTAACCTTCATTAAAAGAAAATATTTATGTGATATTTAAATATCTCCTTATTTGGGAGATACTGTGCTTTGATGCACAAAAACCAGTATCACATTTCAAAAGTGAGCAACGTAATCAGCACATAAAGTAGTAATTTCGATATATTTATTTTATGCATACCTATAATTCTGATGAAATTAAAACACCAGTGTATCAGTAAGGAGTGCTCCAGACACCTGCAAATGGGGCTCTCTTGTTTCTACATCTCTCACATGACATCCTGCTAAGTCAACCCTTCAAGAAAGGCCTTCATAACATCTTACCAGCTCTTGCAGATGAGTCATTAAAAATCGAAGGTTTGTTGTCAGAAAGCCAAGCATCACTCATTCCTTTACAGATAGCAACTTCTGGGAAGAAAAAAATAAAAAATCCCTGCCTGCATCAGGTTTCTGTACCCATGACCTCAGTCATAAATATGGATACACAAAGCCAAATTACACTCTTGCTGAAATCAAAAGAAGTTTTGCCATTGTAGTGCTGAGTTTACCAAGTTTCAGCTCAGTCATGTTACAGATCAGGCTACCAAAAAGACAGGGCTCCTTTAAACAAACCCAGTTGCCTTTACAAGCAACACTGCTTCCCACTTGCCTCGTTTACCATGTGAAAGTTAGGGCAGCATTCCTCCTGTCAGGCTGCTCACCATGAATAATAGATATGTCATTTTTTAACTGTCAACAAAGTATCTGCAAGAGGTGTGCTTGGTCCTCTTACATATCTGCAGCAAACTGTTTATTTGGCATTACACGGAGCTCATATTTTCCAACTAGCAAAGAAATTACTAAAATGACATATATATTAAACCACAGAAGTAATTTTACTCACACCTTATTATCCTTATGTAATATTCAATTATCTCCTCTCCTACTCCCTTGCTTCAGTGACAATTTGCTCAATGATGTGTCAAGGAGATGGAAAAAACAAAACAAACGAGGTCAAATCTTTGCAATAATAAGCTGGTGTTTATTTACTGAGGGACGAAGCCTCAGCGGCTGCAAATGGTGCAACTCCTGTGCTCAGCTCTGCTGACTTGCACCAGCTGGGGACTGAAACCCAACTGCTGAGAAAGAGATTACACTGCTGAAATCTTCAATGTAAACCAGGCAATATTTCAGATACAAAAAGTAAAGACCTTGAAGGCGAGCTGAAGCTGCACTGATAGGGTGACAAATACTCCCTTCCACAGCAGAGGACAAGTTTTTGAGTGGTGTAAACGGCCCCACTTCCCCTGGAGCTCAATCCAGGACCACCCAGTGTTTGTGTTGCTGTGGTCTCTGTTACTCCCTTTGTAGCAATTAGTCTCACTGCTCCCATCTTCCTACAGGCCATTCCCAAGTGCTTCATCATTGCTCTTCTGTCCTGAGCACACAGGATGAGTCTGGCAGCCTCACCCCTCACTGCCACGTGCTGGAAGTGACCATCCCCTCAGCTGTTCCTAAATCAATTATGTGAAGGGATACTCTTTAGGTATAAAATACAATGACTGTTGGAGACCTAGAGCCCAACAGCACAAAAGACTGAACAGGAAAGACAGAGCAGGCAGTGGGAACAGGAGTCCCAAATGATGGTGGTCAAGGAAGCGCCTCTGAAATCAGATCAGCCAGATCAACATCATTTAAACATCTGCAATAAATCAGCCTTTGGGGGGGTTATGGCTGGTCCTCAAGGGCCTCAAACTTGAGGTTACCAGCATTGTTTATTCCACGGGTTACCTGACAGTTAAAGGGTAAACACTTCCTTCTCAGGTCGGGGTTCATCACAGCAGATACTTTCAACATTTAAAGCTTTACTGCACATGCACAGATATGCAAGTAATCAGCAGGTACTTATTGTATAGCATAACAATTTGACAGTGGCCCAAAAGTGGTTGGTGCAGAGCTGGGATCAAAATGTCCCTGTTCCTAACTAGATGACAGCAAACAGGCCAAACAAGTGACACAGCTACCTGTGCCATGGCCAGCACCTACCCCTCGTGCACTGGGAAGAGTTGACCTGTGTGGGTGTTTGCTCAGGCAGCCACATCACTCTCCTACTCTGGAGGGATCTTTTGATTTCCCTCCAGTCTCACTGCCAATGGGAGCAATGGTGGGCAGGGAACAAGGAGATTTAGGAGTTACATGCTTTTGTTCTGAGCAAGGCAAGAAGTCCCTTAAAAAAAAAAAAAAAACCAGCCACCCACTTCCCACACATTAAGTTTTCATTCTTGATGGCACCACTAGAGCTGAAAAACTGATAGGAGACATTGGGGAAAATTAGGACAGGTACAAAAAAAAAGAAAAAGGGAAAAAATGAAGGACCAGACAGCCCTAAGAATGAGGATACCATTACTATGACTTGACAGACCATTAAGAAAAGGTCAGTATCCACTTTAAATATATGAACAAATTAACAGAATACACCATGTTCAGCTACACATTCAGAAGCACTAATGAGAATAGCTTGCAGTTCAGTTTACTTAGCTCTTTAAATAAACATGGGCTATTGGAAATGTTATACAACAACGTGAGCACCGTAAGTGTAGCTCCAACTGCTGTCATTCCTGCAGATGAGTTACAAATCTACAAGAACTTGTCTGCTCCATGTTGCAGCCACCGCTAAACTTAAATTAGTAACTACGTAGGCCTCTTCCAAGGCATATCAGAGACCAGCTGTGCAAGGACCTGTCACCTTCTTGTCAGTGAAAGTTTTCTGTCCAAAGAACTTTCGTCATCCCCCATTCCTCAAGTAGCTGGATGTCACTTGAAGAGACAGCTGAAGTCACTTGCAATGAATGGTCTCAAATCAGAGCTCACTGCCCTTGTCACAGAAAGTCTCACCCCGCAGCTAAAACTGTCACTGATCATGTTTAGATATGTACACTGAGGTATCAGATTAGAAAAGAGTATGCACGAGATGGGAGTTTAAAAGAGGCCAAGTTGCAAGGAAAATCTTAATAGGGAGAATCGAGGGCTTGAAGGGTTAGCCCTTTTCCAAACCCAATTTATATTTCCCATCAAATCCAATAAAAAATATCTGGTTTCTAAAATCGGCATGTGTCCAACCAACATATTCAAGAAGAAGTTAAAACTTTAAGTGGTACTTTGGCCAGAGAGAATGTAGATTGCTGGGATATTATGGCATCTCTGCAGCAAGTTACTTCATTAATAGGAAAATACCCAAAAGGCATATCTTGACTTCAAGATTAACGGTCAAAATGGTAGATGCATATGCTGTGGTTAAAAATAAAGAAAAAGACTGTATTAAATTGGTATAGTCTTAAGAAAACCATAAATATTCAAACACGCTGGTTTTGTTTCTGAATTGCTTGTATCAGCAATAGGAGCTTTGCCTCCTGGTTATGGCAAGACATGGAGCAGCCTGGGCTCCACAGTTGCTCTTCCAACTCAGGTACTGACTTTTAGGTGACTCGTTTAGGCTCTCACTAACTTCCAGGAAATCCAGCTTATCCATTGGCAAACCCAGCTGCTTGGCCTTGCCAAGGAGCACTTGAGGACACATTTCCGAGACTGACCTCTACGCTAAAAATAGCAAAGCACAAGTTGGGTTGCAGCTGCCAGAAGACAAAGGACATGGAAACATCCAGAAGATGCTCATTTATGTCCTACATAATTTCATTTTAAATTTGACTGTATCAGTTGAATGGGTCAACTGGGAAATGGATTTCCCAAAAATCATTGATAGAGGCTATGAACCAACCAGACCTACATGGGGAAGAGCACCTGTGGCTCAACTCAGGATATAAAATTGAACCACCAAAGTGAACTTGGAAGAAAGCAAGAGACTTGAGCTGGCTCCAACCTTCCCAGAAACCAGGGATGCCCAGCCTCCTGCTGGTGATACCAAAGGGAATGATGTTTGGATTGTGAACCAGCTGTTGGCTGAAATCACTATATTGTGTTGTGAATTCAGACTGCTGCATCACCCCACTCCAAAATCCCATGGAACACCAGATACCTAGAAATAAGTCAATTCTGTATTAAACAATAAATCCTCTTCATTTGAAATATCTGAAAACCTGCCCAGAGTATTGACCTCAAAGAGGAGCCCTTGGATCCTCAGTCCTTTCAAAAATTAGGCCATTGCTTTAGAAATCTAAACATAGGCTTTGGATCCTAACTGTAGGCTTCTTTTTTGAAAGTTCTTGGTCTTTAATTTTCATAGCATGGTAAACAAAGCATCTTTTTTCTTCCCCACTAGAAAGTACTCAGGGTTCAGAAGTTTATTGGAAACATAGCTGACATCCAAATCAACACAGACTGCAAAAACAACAGGGCTGACAAGACAGAACACTTTCAAAACATCACACTGATCATTAGAACAGCAGAGCAAAACATTAATATCATAAGCTTTAGCAGTCAAGGACTCTGCTGTAGCTGGGTATAGCTCTTTAAGCAAGGGAAACCTGGGAAAATAGGCTTTGAAGATAAATAGATGGATTTGCTTTCCAGCAAACAAATACAGGATCAACAAAATTGAACATGATGACTGTTCCATAGGCAACAGTGATGCTGCCATGCAGATTTTCAGAAATGTCACTATAGCAAATAAGCCTCTGTTTTGCTCTTGGGAGGAAGAGAAAGTGAGAAAGTAGAGTAGATAGCAAAGGACATTGTGGCAAAAAATAGACAAAAAATAAAGAAACTCTCCTCATCATTAAGCTCAGCTTGCAGTTGACAGTCTTAGGCTGAGGGGGCAAGGGATGGAGGAGAGAGGGTAGAGCTTTAACAACAATATTTTTAAAAAGATCTTCCAACACAGAAAACAATATTTTAGCCTGTGGAAGAGAGAAAAAAGACTCAAAAATATTAATTCAGCTCTAATAGAGGAGGGTCCTGTTTATAAAAAAGATGTTTAGGAGTAAACCCAGCCCTATTCTCCCTAAATTCAAACCTTCCCTGGATGAGAGTCTCATTTATCTGATGCAGACTGAAATAAATCACAGCTCTTTGCTAAGACTGGAGATACATGGTGGGGTTTTTTGAACATTGAAACATCTTTCTTTTGTAGTTCCACATGTGAAATAACTCCCTACAAATACGAACTTCATACATTTTGGTGACATGAATGCCTGCAGACCTTTCACAAACAGACCTACTAATGATCTCAATGGGAGCTACATGCATAGAGAATCAATACTGCTGACACTGAATTACTGGTGTGCAGACACACCAGTTTGACACACCAATATGAGAAATAATTTGTCAGCTTGGTGTTCAAAGTTGATAAGTTTTACTGGAGGTGCTGGGCCCTTCACTATTTATATTATTTCATTATTGCATTCTTTTTTGGAGCAAAGACTTTGACCTGGCAAACACCTTTTCCTTGCCAAAGTATGTACGTTTACAACAGGAAAAATAAAAAGCATCATTCCCCTATTGTCTACACAAGACAGCTTGGCAGCAAAGCACATCTTTATTATCATGTCACAGATTGAGCTCTTATAGTTAAATATCTGAGTTTGTATTTCCATTATAACCCTGACCATAAAAGTGTGTTTTGAGTGAGATTTACAAGTTGAAGGTCTTGATTCTCCTCTCACTTGAAGTGATATAAATTAGGAGTTAGTGCACACATGGCATGCACCAGGAGAGACACAAGGCTGTGAGGAAAGAAAAAAACCAACAAAAGAACAAAGGATGCTTTGCACACATGATGCTCGATTTGCAGGCATCCACATTTATCAGAGTGAGCCCATTTCAGCCCCATTCAGCTCACACTTCTGTTGTAAAAGCCTCTGCATGAGGTCTGTGCATAATCTCCTGCACATTTAACAAAAATGAATATGCTGTGCCTTACCTGTCTCTAAAAAAGAGTAATAATATTGGTATGAGTGAGGCACTCATTTCATTGGACAGGTCAACTTTGAAAATTGTGCTTTCAATGAAAGGCAAAGCTGATCCAGTGGAACAAAAACAGGACTATAAAAATAGGAATTTCCAGATCTTCATCCCACTGCTGTCAGTGATTTGATGGGTCACTTTATGAGAGTTCCCTCACCATTTAGATTATCACACATTCACCCATTTTTACCTGAGGACACCAACACCTGCTTTTCCTCCTGGGGTGTTATGAAGGTTCCATAACATTTCCACGTGTTAAGCATTAGAGGAGTGCTAAGCAGGTCTAGTGTCTGATTTAATGCTCCCTTTTCTGGAGGCTGGGATAGAGTTACAATTTTCATTCTAAGCTTACCTCATATTGCTTGACTTGGTAGAGGAAAGGTCTCTCAGCTACATATCACACAGCACACGTTCCAAAACCAGAACCAGGTTGTTTCAGGCCAAAAAAAGACAAACTCGAGCCACAACATGCATTTGGGTGAACTTTAAAGAACAAAACCAACCCCATACTCTAGTGTTTCACTTACTAAAATTCTTTCATTTTTCCTGCATGTTTTTCCATTTTTGCTGCCTTAGTTCTTCTGTCCATCTCCATCCTTCCCCAGCCTCTGCTCACCGAGGTCACACTGCTGTGTGTGAGATCACACGTCCCAAACCCCATGGAAACAACCACGTTGTCACAAACAGTATCAGAGGAGGAGGGGAAGAGAGTTAGAAAAGAGTATTTGCACACAAATATCTTGGCAATCAAAAGGACTGGGAAAGGAAATGCACAAAAAAGCCTGTGACAGCTTAATGAGGTTTTGGTAACACGCTGTAGTTTTCCAACTGTGTTCAAGTGTGATCTTGGTTCTCAAAATCTGATTTTCCTTACTTTTATGGACTTAAAAGAACTACATCCATTTTGCTCAGCACAGCAATCTGAAAGTTCACATGTCTGATTTTATTATTTAATGTGTAGGAAGAATTGCATTTCAACGCCTGCCGAAGAAACTGCCTTTTATAAAGACAGTCTACAGAGATATGTTTGGAATTTTAAATCCTGGTGTTTTGCTTTTTCTTTAATCTTTTATTAATGGTTTGTGTTCCCATTACTCCAAACTGAGCATTAGGTTGCTGGGGAAAAGCGCCAATCAAATGTGTACAGCGAGTGGAATGTATTTGAAAATAAAGGAGGGTTAGCTGATCAAAATCAGTATTTTTGAGATTCAGGCCTGTGATGGACATCTTGTATTGAACAAAAAAAAAAGTAAGGAAAAGGAGAATCGTTTTGACAGCAGCAGGTCAGGAGGCAATGAGGGAGACTGGAAACTGGCTCCCATTTTGCTTTAATTCTGACTGATCAATCTCAAGAGGTTACACCAGAGCCAAATTCAAATGCCATTTACTTTGTTGTGACAGAGATGGGCACAAGTTAGTTGTGCCAGCTGACAGCTCACTCCTCCAAAGGATCTGTGGAATTCGAGTTGTGAGGGATGATGGCCATGATTTGCTTATTTGAACTCAGCTTATAAGGGAAAGGAAACCAAAACTTTTTCTGTCAACACCAACAGCTAAACCTCCACTTTTCACCCTCGCTCTGGAAGCCTAAGCAATTCCCAGGGGGTCAACTGTATGTCCTGAGAGTCTATTTAAAGCAAAATAATAAAGAACTGGGTGGCAGAAAAAGGCCACAGCCACACCCCCAGGTCCCTCCCCCGGGCACAAATGCACTCCTGGTTAATCACATCCCCAGTACCCAAGTTCCTCACCACTCAAAATGCCAGGACCAGAGGCAGCAACTCGTTTGCTCTTTCCCCAAGAGAAGCAGCACAGAGCAGAGATGATGCCAGAGTGATTTCCCTCTGCCATTTACCCTCAAATTTCAGTGGAGATGCACATCTACCTGCAGGGATGTTTAGTAGGACTTCCAAGAAATATATATATATATTCACCCACTATTACCACTATCCTTCCTTCTCCACAGATTTATTGTTATTAAACTACCTTAGAGCAAGTTTTATCCCTGCTAAGGAATTCTGGATTTAAAGTTATCTAGAAGGGTCCATTTAACCTGCCCAGTGACAATGCTCACTGATTCTAAGGCAATGTTGCTTTAAATCATGTTAACAAAATATTAACACTTGTTTCTTTTATTCACCTGAGGAGGTGTGTGGATACCACACATAAGTATAATCTTTAGAAAAGTAATTCAGACAAAAAAAAGAGGCAAATGGAGGCACCATCACAGCATTGCTTCTTTGGAATTCCCTTGAAATTCCCTTGTTGAGGTGTTGGTCAGTGTGTAGCTGTTACTTGAGGGGGAAGGCTGGGTAAGAGGTAAAAGATGGGCATAGTATTGAAAAGAAAGAATAATAGAATGCAATAACCTTGATTTCAAAGAGGTCAAATAGTTTATATAACAAAAAACCCACCTTATCAAACCAAAATACTGACAAGTGTTAGGAATAGTTTAGCTCAACAAAAACACACTCCCCCAAACAAAAACAACACACCACAAAAACACAAATCCACAAGCCCAACTTCTCTTTTTATCAAGAGCCTTGGATTACAGGTCTAGTATTCACTACTTACTACAACCTATTTATGGATCTTCTCTTAAGATCTACCCTGTGTCTTTGTTACACACTGTACAGTAAAGTATCAGCTGGACTCACACAGATTAGCAACTCCTGAACAGCAACACGTAAAATGTCTTTAAAACATTTTAAATTAAGAACTTGGACTCCGTGCATCCTGTAAAACTGGAGATTTTAAAACCAAGAGATTGCTGCTCATCTAATTGAGCTTCCCTGTCTCTCACCATACATCTCACACTACCTGCTTCTCAGACACGAGAGAA
This sequence comes from Calyptomena viridis, assembly GCA_013390005.1. NCBI lineage: Eukaryota > Metazoa > Chordata > Aves > Passeriformes > Eurylaimidae > Calyptomena > Calyptomena viridis. The sequence continues at coordinate 816,588 of WEIV01003506.1, forward strand.
GGCCAACTGAAAAAACTGATGATCATCACATAAAATTTAAAATACAAAGTAAAATTTAAAATTTGGAGATTTTTTTTATTCCTTTACTCAAATACCAAATGTCAAAAGCAGTACTGTAGCAGTAACAGTGCTTGAATACTCAGATGAAATATTCTCTATTACATGCAACCAGCAAATAGGTGATTACACTACAATATAGACATTGGCAAAATCCTAAAACTCTGAGGAATGAGAATGACAACATGTAAAAATCAAAATGATTAAATGAAGACGAGGCATGTTGCAACAAAAAATGGCCTCTAGTTCCCAGCAAAATTCTACAGGAGCCATTTACAACCCAAAAACAAACTCCCCAAACACAATTAAAATGCATTTTTCTAATCAAACATTATTAAAAGTAGATATGCTCATAATATTTTTTTAATTTAGTAGTAGGATCACCTGTCTGTTCTGCATGTCTTCTGCCTATAAATGAGCTCATTTTTTAGTGGTTTACAAATGATGCACCAAGTGCTGCAAACACATCCAGAATGTACAAAACATGACACAGGAGGCACGAGAAGCTCAGTAAGATCCAGCCATTCTATACATTTCCACTTCTGAGTTACCTGCTCATTTCTTAACCCCCCCTTTACTGTACAGGTGCTGCACAAATTTGCTGAATTCAAACTTGTCCCAAGGTCTAGGCCTTGCCTACTTGGGCTCCTCTTAAAGTGCCCCTTAATCCATATTTCTGTTTGTCATGTAAAGTTTCCAAACATGTCCTTTTAGATCCCCACACAGACATTGTTTAATATCCCTTTAAACCACCCCAAATGTAGATTTTAAAGCAAAGTCCACAGCAAATTCTGCAATTACCAGGACACTTCAAAGGCCACAGGGCACGACTTCACTGGTGTACATCACATTTAAAGCAAACTGTTTTGATGTTTTGATACAGACTTTATTCTGCATTCACCTACATTGCTCTGCAGAGGAAAATCCAGATGTTGCAGACCCAGAGCTCAGAAATTGCATGGTCTATATCCTCACAGGTGCAAAAAGCATTTCCAGGGAAAACAAGAGAAGATTTTTAGGAACCAAGACAGATGACAACAAGTCAGCTGGTCAGGGGAAGAGCAGCTCAGAGGGGCAAGGCAGGAACTCTAAGCCCAACTGCAGGTTTGCCCCCTGGGAATTAGGGACAACATTCTGTGACAACATACACTGCATGAAGTGATGTTCTACTAAAATAATGAATTTTTAAAACACTCACTAAAATTGCTAAACAGCTGAACAGACAAGTAATTTATGCAAAGAAGGAATGGGGTTTTCTCCCTTTTCACCTTTGATTTTCAGATAAATCATCTGAAACTTCACATCCCCACCCCACCCTCACACACAGAGTCACACCTGGCCCACACTATGTAATTCTGCCTTTTTTTATGAATTTGAAGCTCATTGGACTGGTTGAGCAGCTCATTTTAAAACACCTGTCTGAAATTTTTTACGCCCAGATGTTGAGACAAGTTGACATGACAGCCATTTCCCTAGTTCTGAGTGCATTATCATATGCTGATTCAGTTGTTTACTCTGAGAACAGTAATTGGAAATATCATCTACTAATAGCTGGACCTCTCCTCTCAAAGTCCCTTGTATCCATGAACTTTCCAAAACTGGTCAGAGTATTCCAGCAAAGCAAAAACAAAGGAACCACACACAGATCTAAACTAATTCATTGTTAAAAACCAAATATTCATTGTAACTCTCTGTCGTGTTTCTCCATCACTTTCCTTCCAGAAGTGAATCAAAAACTCCTAAAGCTCTACATCAGGATTGCTTTTAAAATCACTTTCTCTCGCTCTTGTGAAATGTCACATTGCGTGGTACAATTTCTCTTTCCAATTCAGAGGCTGAATAAAATGAGGCCTTTGGAAACATGCAGGTAAACTGACCCAAATATATGATTTGAAAGAGTGAAGCAAAGCAAAGTGCAGCTGAAATAATATACAGTATTCTCGAGTAATTTTAGCTCACTCTAAGAACCTGACAATGGTTATCAATAACCTTGTCCTTACCGAAAAAAAGAGAACCTGTGGCACACCCTAGTGAAAAGATTTGCCCACGACCAGATGTCACCAGCTAATTTTGACCTCCTCAACCCATCACCTCTGTGCTCTATCCACTTGCCAACAAAACTTTGTGCAATGAAAGATACTGTGATACATTTAAACAACAAAATCATGTCGCATCTGACATGTCTGAAAAGCGCTGCAGCCCAAGAGTAACTTTTGTTATTGCCAGACGGAACATTTTCAGGTTGTCTCCTGCCTTATTGCTTTAATCACCTGTGATATTTCTGCAGTTCCAGGCAGTTTATCTGCAGTACACAGGGCAAGAGCCTCTGCTCCCCGAGTCCTTCATCGTCCCACTTGCTGAAGATTACAGATGGACTTCCCCCTTCCTCTTTGGTTACTTAACTAATATTGCTCCTCACATTCTCTAATTCTTCTACATATGGAGCAGTCCTTGAGTGACCTGTGCCAAACGAGCAGTCCCTTCTATGAATTCATAGTTAATTACAAAGCAAACACCACCATCTGCTGGTCGTTTTGAAATGATTCTTACATTAAAAGAAATAAAACTATTGACACTGTTTTTTCTGGCCCAACAACTTAGAAAAACCCAGATTTTTTTCCTAGGACTGAAGAAACCCCAAATACTCCAACTGGATATGCATCTTCTATGCTGTTTCTTCCTCCTTTTTCTGCCTGCCCCCATCACACAAAGGATTTAATTAAATCCTATCCTGAAAATACTGGGATACAACTTAATTCCATAGAACTTGTACCTGCACGTTGCACTCACTCCACAATGGAACAAGTTACAAAGGTGGGAGAAATTTGCCTGGTGTGAAAAGTTCTCCTGTCCCTCGACATCCTTAGGAAAGCAAAGCTTTGAGGCACAGGTTTCTCTTTGGCAGGTGGGGCTGAGCTGGAACACTCCTCCCAAACCCCCCAGAATCACAACATTTCAGACTGTGCACTCCAGTTTGAACTTCACTGGTTCTCTCTGCCATGACAGGTTAGAAAATAATCCCCAAACAAACTGTTCAATACAAGTGTGATTTCCTATGGGATATACAATCCAGATTGTCCAGCTTCAGTTCTGTTGCCTCATTCACACTGTGCAGCTCCAACTGGGGGCTGAGAAATTTAACTTCTTCCACTTCAAAAAGCAACCTTTGCTGCACAGGCTCCTGCAATTTACGACTTCTAAAAATCTTGTTCTTTCAAGTATAAAAGGTATGCAAATTTCCACACCACCTGTCGGTGCCCAGGGAACAGCTTTACAAAGACAATCTCCTTAGATAATATAAAACCCTATTGTTTCTCTTCTTTAAGCCATTAACTATTTTCATACCCTTTACATCAGCTGGGAACTATATATCACAGACAAAGACAATCTCATTTGTTTTAATGGCTAAGTAAATTCAAAATGGAAATGACTAGGCAGTTTGGTTTTGTGCTTTTTTAATTTTGGTCTCTTCACTCCCCATCCATCCCCCTCACCATCATTCCCTTCCAAACTCCCCCCCAAGAAAAGTTCTTTCACTCAAGGACTAGAATTCTGGCAAATCAGTTTATCTCCACTGACTTCAATATAAGTTAGAATTAAGCAAATCAAAGATTTGGCTTCCACATTTCTTTAACTTCCTAGTATTAGGTTAAAATGCTTTATTATTGGTATTTGTCATTATAATCCTTCAAAGTTCATCTTTCAAACAGTAATATCTTCCATAATGGCCAACAGATAAAAAAAAAAAGTGTAATAGACAAATAATGTGGTTGCTGTTAAAGAAATTTGTTTTATCAGGTGCTGTGCAAGCAAATACAGGTCAGTGCCTGGTGGATATTCTACTTTGCCATTTAACTAGGGCACACTAATTAGCAGGTAATTATCAGTCATCTGCCATTCCTACACTTGAGTTAATCCTAATCTGCATTCAGCAGTGAGTGACTCCAATTGAATTATCATTTGTTTTCAGCACTTCTACATACTCAAGTGCTTTAGAAGACAATCCAAACAGTGATAAGACACTTTTTATGTCATTCTCTAAAGATTCAAATATTTTTGGACACTGACACAAGAAGTATAGGGTATCTCAGAAGTGCTCTTTCCTTCAGATATAAAACACATGGCAACCTGTTCTTGGGAAGAAAGAAATGGTCCAGGACTCCCCTCCTAGAACTCAGGCAAACTTTAAAAGAATTTGATGCCCTTTATATTTTGCTTTCCCTGAGCCTGTCACCATGAGCTGCACATTTCATGGCACTGGGAATATGGTGCTGCACTGTGTGTCACACAAAATGGACTTCAGCATGCAGGTCCATCTGATTCATAACCAAACTACAGTTATGTACAGCTTGATATCAACTGAAAAAACCACCTGAATTAGGCTTTAATCCAGTCAGTATATATAGATAAATGCAGAAATAACCAGCACACTTTTGGATCTAACACAACTTGCTATTAATGTCACAAAGCAGCAACTAAAACTATTGTCCATTCTGAAAACAGGAAGGAAAACCAAATATTTTCATCTGGTTTTTTTTAATCAAAATCAGAATAATTCCCTACTGTTCATCCACTTTAACAGAGGCAAATTCAGGCCCAAAAGCCTGAATATAGGAAAAATAAAGTATTAAATGACTGGGTAGCACAGGCAGAAACACCAGGATACAACTGTTTCACCCCAAAGTACAAGATGGACATAACTTAGACTTGTTGAGGAAATCTAACAAAGATGGGTTTTTGCCCAGCTGAACAACAGAGACAACAGAGAATTGCTAACATGCTTTACTAAAGCCATGTGGTAGAAACATAAAGGGACAAACTGTGAAAAAGAGGGGTCATTTCTGAGCTGCAAAACGGATTTATTTTGATTAAGAAATACAAGAAGGTAATACAGAGAGCAGTGACCAGAGTTTCAGATCATACAGCAATAGGAAAGGAACTCATAAGCCCCTTAGGGACATAAGGCTACCCACCCACACACAGCTTATATTTCAAGTCTTCATTTTAAGGCCATGACTTGACCTCTGCTCAGAGACATATTAAGGTCTTGGCACAGTATCAGATGCCTAGAATAGTGAAGTATCATAAACAGATTTAGTGTATGGAATCTTACACTGGCCAAAATTAATTGGCTAAGAGGTCAAATTTCAGCCGTTAATATTTTGCAGTAGGAGCCAAAGCCCTCTGACTGCCCTACAGTCTATTAACTGTTTCCTTCAGTGATTTTCATGTCTCTAGTTACTTTATTGGAAAAAGTCACAATTTTGAGGTTTTCCAAAAATGACAGCAAGCATTAAAATGTAGTTCAGCTTTGTGCAAATCCTGCTTTCAGCCAGCTGCAGGAGTCACTGATAAAGACAGGGACTGAAAAAGCACAAGGAAGTGAGGTCTGGGCCTTACAATAACCCCAAATCCCAGACAATCCAACTTCAAACTGTTCCTGCAGCACCACCAGCTTCTTCCATGAATTTAGGCAAGTCAGTCAGGTGCTACGAGCACACACTGCTGATAGGAAGGGCCAACAAAGGCATCATCACTCATGAAACCAAGATAAACCCCAAGTCCCAGCTCTCTGTAGCCACCCAGTGTGGACCTGAAAGGTCTGAAATACTTCCAGGTGGGTCAGTCCCTGCTGTGGGTCCACTCACAGTTCAACCATTCTTAAATACCCTTGGTCCTGACCCCTTCCCTTCTGCCTGCAAATACACACAAGGGTTGAAAGAACAGTTGCCCACTGGCCAATTCCTGAGGCAGCTGAGCCCCTGCCTTCACCCCTGGGATGCAGCTCAGCTCCCCTTTGCAGTAACAAGGGCCACATAAATGGGGTTGGCTTTAGTGGCCCCAAGGTTTAAGACAGATGAAGGACTGACTTCATGGCCAACCCCAATTTCCATGT
>WEIV01003506.1:823037-990003 GCA_013390005.1 Calyptomena viridis
AAGTCAGACAAACTTTAAAAGAATTTGATGCCCTTTATATTTTGCTTTCCCTGAGCCTGTCACCATGAGCTGCACATTTCATGGCACTGGGAATATGGTGCTGCACTGTGTGTCACACAACATGGACTTCAGCATGCAGGTCCATCTGATTCATAACCAAACTACAGTTATGTACAGCTTGATATCAACTGAAAAAACCACCTGAATTAGGCTTTAATCCAGTCAGTATATATAGATAAATGCAGAAATAACCAGCACACTTTTGGATCTAACACAACTTGCTATTAATGTCACAAAGCAGCAACCAAAACTATTGTCCATTCTGAAAACAGGAAGGAAAACCAAATATTTTCATCTGTTTTTTTTAATCAAAATCAGAATACTTTCCTACTGTTCATCCACTTGAACAGAGGCAAATTCAGGCCAAAAAGCCTGAATATAGGAAAAATGAAGTATTAAATGACTGGGTAGTACAGGCAGAAACACCAGGATACAACTGTTTCACCCCAAAGTACAAGATGGACATAACTTAGAGAAAGTTAGGAAATCTAACAAAGATGAGTTTTTGCCCAGCTGAACAACAGAGACAAGAGACAACTGCTAACATGCTTTACTAAAGCCATGTGGTAGAAACATAAAGGGACAAACTGTGAAAAAGAGGGGTCATTTCTGAGCTGCAAAACGGATTTATTTTGATTAAGAAATACAAGAAGGTAATACAGAGAGCAGTGACCAGAGTTTCAGATCATACAGCAATAGGAAAGGAACTCATAAGCCCCTTAGGGACATAAGGCTACCCACCCACACACAGCTTATATTTCAAGTCTTCATTTTAAGGCCATGACTTGACCTCTGTTCAGAGACATATTAAGGTCTTGGCACAGTATCAGATGCCTAGAATAGTGAAGTATCATAAACAGATTTAGTGTATGGAATCTTACACTGGCCAAAATTAATTGGCTAAGAGGTCAAATTTCAGCCGTTAATATTTTGCAGTAGGAGCCAAAGCCCTCTGACTGCCCTACAGTCTATTAACTGTTTCCTTCAGTGATTTTCATGTCTCTAGTTACTTTATTGGAAAAAGTCACAATTTTGAGGTTTTCCAAAAATGACAGCAAGCATTAAAATGTAGTTCAGCTTTGTGCAAATCCTGCTTTCAGCCAGCTGCAGGAGTCACTGATAAAGACAGGGACTGAAAAAGCACAAGGAAGTGAGGTCTGGGCCTTACAATAACCCCAAATCCCAGACAATCCAACTTCAAACTGTTCCTGCAGCACCACCAGCTTCTTCCATGAATTTAGGCAAGTCAGTCAGGTGCTACGAGCACACACTGCTGATAGGAAGGGCCAACAAAGGCATCATCACTCATGAAACCAAGATAAACCCCAAGTCCCAGCTCTCTGTAGCCACCCAGTGTGGACCTGAAAGGTCTGAAATACTTCCAGGTGGGTCAGTCCCTGCTGTGGGTCCACTCACAGTTCAACCATTCTTAAATACCCTTGGTCCTGACCCCTTCCCTTCTGCCTGCAAATACACACAAGGGTTGAAAGAACAGTTGCCCACTGGCCAATTCCTGAGGCAGCTGAGCCCCTGCCTTCACCCCTGGGATGCAGCTCAGCTCCCCTTTGCAGTAACAAGGGCCACATAAATGGGGTTGGCTTTAGTGGCCCCAAGGTTTAAGACAGATGAAGGACTGACTTCATGGCCAACCCCAATTTCCATGTGAAAGGATGAGGAAATACCTTGTGGCTCCACTGAAGCCAGTGGCAGCAGTCCCATTCTCAGGAGTTTTGCTTACAGAACTCCAGCTATATCACCAGCCCACTTTCCCAAGTATTTATGTACTATTGCTAGAGGTGGGGTATATTTGAGACAAATTCCAATATTTAGACCTGCATGTATGACTGTAGATTTTACCATCAGCAATCCCCTTCCTAAATTTTGTGCCCATATTTCATACCCAGGTAATGAATTGTTGGACCCACTTCAACAATTGCATCTGTGCCTGGCTTGAGCCCATAAATTCAGAAATGCTCAGGTTTATAGATCTCAAAGGTTTAGATATTCTAGTAACCCGTGATTGTTTCCAAATTCTAATTTGACCAGTATGCTGGTTTAGTGCCAAATTCATGAAGTTTACCAGTGAGACTCATTTCAAATCCAGGATGACTCAGCTGACCTGTACATCTTTCAAAGTGGCAGAAAAGGATTTAATACCAGAGTTCCTCTAGGATGGGACACTGCAATGATTGGGACTTTTAACAAACACAAGTCTTTACATCAGTCTTTACACCTCCCTCAGAGATGAGCACCTCAAAGTTCTGTTGTTGTCTCAGAGTGGAGTGTGCATCTATTCCTATCCATCTGTTTCATCTGAGGGTTTTTGAAGGAAAAAAAAACCACAAACAAGAGTCCAAATCCAGCAAATCCCCTCCTTTCCCACCAGCTCTGCTAGACATGCAGATACTTCCCAATGGCTGTACCCATAGTCCTTTCAGATGGTGCTGGAAAACAAACTACCAAATTTTACTCAAAATCCCTCAAGACAATATTTTCAGCCACACACAGAATGCCAAAGATGATGGAAATACATCTAAAAATAAAAGCAGTCCTGAAGTTCTGTAGTTTTCATTCCTTTTCCCAGATGCTGAGGGCAGAACTGAGCTGGAAGTGTTTGCATTGCCAGACACTCGAGTTCCCTTCCCTTCCATCAGGGCATCACCTACAGCTCAGCAGCAGGGCTGTACTGAAAAATAAACTAACAGCCCATCCCAAACTTAATCCTTGATATCTTTCATACTTGGAAAGACAAGAGCAGCAGTTTTCCATTTTTTTTTTCCCCAGGTAACGAGCAGATTGCACCAGGGTACCACTCCTCTCCAGCCCAGCATTGCCCAACCTCCTCCCTGTTTAACAGCTGGCATCACACAATCATCACCTCCCAATTAGAGAGCCACCATGTGGTAGCCACAGCATCACTTGAGGGAAGAGTGTAATTGGGAGAGTGTCACTCTGTTGCTGGTTGACTTAGAAGTGAGAACAGATACAGAAAAGACAAGACAATCCTCTTTCACTTCTCAATTCATCTTTTCCTCCCACATACTCATGGTTTTTTCCTACCAGAAACCAGGCAGAAAGACTTTAAGATGGCCAAGAATATAACCAAAACTTTATATATTTATTAAGTTTTAAAAAGGGGGTTTGAAATCAGGTGTTTCTTGAGCAGATCTTACCAATCTCAAGGTTATGTTGTCATCTAAATACTCTCATTTTAAAGACCCAGTTTCCTTATCAGGTCCCCATTTTCCTACAGAGATAATAAATTTATCCTCATGCTGCTTCGGGTCCCACTGTGGCAAATATCACAATGAACATAATCTGGAACTGCTTACAGTGCCCACCCTTTGTACATCAGTAATCACACACTTGGACATCTTTAATTATGACTGCATCAATTTGATAATGCCCTGTAGAAAGGCAGAGGTGTGGATGCTTCTAGGCTTTTTTTTCCAATTCTCAATATTGAAGGGGTTGAGTGCCAAGAAAGTTGCATCCTAAATCAGGAATTAAAGTTGAATCCTTTTGTTTTACGTGATTTATTTAATACCTCATTATGGAACATGGTAAATAGTGTATTGACAGTCTAGTCTGGGTCATTGCTGTGCTCAGATCAAAGCTGAAAGCAAACTCACAGCAAAAACCAGCTTCTCAGTATTAAAGAATTTAACTTCTCTTCTGCCCTTGCTGTTAATATTCATGAAAAGAAGTTCTCAGACAGGCAGGAATGATGCACCCAGCCCTTACTTTCCAAGGCCAGAAGGTGGAGTTGTAATGTCGAGGGCCATTACAGAACACCAAAAAGCCACACAGCCAAGAGAACCCTAACAGTTCCCTACCAGAAAAATATATTGCAATTTTGTAATCATTGAAACAGAAGCCACTCCCCCGTATTCCTGCCCCTCAAATACATTCAGCACCACTGCACAACTTCATAAGAGCCAAAAAGAGAGTATATTTACAGCCAGAAAGAAGCCTAAAAAAGGCAAGGAAAACCTACAAATAGCTAGAAGTACATTGTTTTTGACTATCTTTTGTTTTTTTCTAACTCAGAGCATTTTCTTTCCTTCAACAAGGAACTGTTTAAGTTATTCATTCATTTCTAAATGCACATTAATAATGCAAAAGCAATGTTGTTATAATTTATTCAGACCACTGGATAACCATATATCTGTTGAAACACACAGCCAAGTAAGTCAGCCAGAAAACTATGCACTCAATGGAAAATCTGAAACAAAATCATCCTGTGATTACATCTCAAGAGTGTCCCTTTAAGCCAAAACAAACATTTAGCACCAGTCCATCAGTAATTAGGAGGAGGATGTATTTAAGCTGGCTCCCAGGTATTGGCAGCAGTGTGGTTGGGGGTGGGATGTTAAACATGCCACCCTTCCCAGGCACCGCCGGTTTCCTACCCTGGGCAAATGAAAATGAAAGCACAAAACATCCCTGAGAAGCCCCACAAATGAAAACTGAGTCCACGGTTAAGACTTGGCAGGAAAAGTGACTCCCTGACACTCAGCAGAGCAGTCACTGGCTCGTGGACATGAATTCACTCAGTGCTCAGCCAGTCCTCCTGCAGAGCTGGGCATCCTTCACTCTGGAATTAAAAAAGAAATAAAAAACACCACCCAAACACACCACCATCCCTAACAAACCCAAAGTATGCAGAAGTTAAGGACTGCACTGAGTCCTCAGTTACCTGCTGCAAGGCTGAGGTCAAGACTGAGAATTATGAAAGTGAAAAGACCACAAGTCAGTCAGTTGTCTGATCATTTATTCTGATGGCTGAAGACACACAGTAAAAACTCACCAGTGTTGTTATTACAATGCTGACTTTTAACCAAATGGATTTTGAAAATGCCTTTTTAATTTTCGAACACCCAAGTGAACAGAATATAAGGAATAATTTTTTGAAGAGGAAACAGTTTTTGGGGGGCTTGCTCAGATTTCAACACCTTCAAAGCTCAGTGTAACTGCAGTTTCAAGCACAACCTGACCTTCCAGTAACACGTCAAAGCTTCAGCATAAAGGAGCTGACAATCTGAGAAAAATCTTAAAGAGTCAATGAAAACTTTTTCAGAAATACTATTTATGACAAAGAAAATTTAAATCTCTAAGTATTGTGTACCTGGCCCAAAGCTTGTAGAGAGTCTTAAAAAAGCCGAGGTGAGAATTTTTACAGCAGAATTTTTACATAGTTACATGAGCTGGGAAAACCAAACCATATTGCCAGTCATATTGGAATTTTAGGGACTATTCTGGTAAGGAGTGCCACCATGGGAGTTTTGGGATTGGGAATCTCAAGTGAAAAGACTTGGAACTGTAGACTTCGAGGAAAATGTGGCATTTGCTCTAAAAACAATTAATTGAAATCGAATGGAAGAGAAGGTGAAACTGAGCATCATAAAAATCAAAGAGCAAAATCAGAATCAACATATACAAAAAGAAATTATCAGATAACAAAATCAGCAGCAAAAATATGGCTGGCAAAGAGCAAAATTACTAATGAAAGGCATCTAAGTAATAAAACACTATTCATCTTGGAGTAACTCATGTGCTCATGAATCCCAGAAATCTGAAAGCAAGTGGCTTTATTGAGGATGACACTGGATTCTTTAAGAATTCTGCTGAACCAGAGCTTGTAAAAAAAGTGTAATAACATAAATCCTTCAAGAAAATACAAGTCCAAGGAAGACAGGTAATATTGTATGTGGGACAGACACCAAATGAAGTTACATGAGGAAGCAGACAAGTCTAAGAAGCTCATGGATACAGGAATGTAGATGAGGAAAAGAGATGTGAGGAAGATACAGCAGGAAAGATGTCAAGCTCTATGGAAAACACAGAATAGTGTGTGCTGAATGAGAAGAGGACAAGAAAAAGCCACTTCAACTACAATTTCCATACCAGAAATGAGAAACTTGGGAGGGAAACGACAACAGTTTTTTGTCTTTGTGGGAGAAGCAGGAGGAAGATGTTAGAGAGGGGAAACCAGGAGGTGCAGGAAAAGGAAATTCCTTACAAGCTTAGTTTTTGTAATGACTTAAATACATACTTCAAAAAGATTTAGATCTACGATGAGTTAAATGTTCTTTATAAAGTGGAGTCTTCATTCACCATATACTTCTTTGGCTAAAAGATATTTAACATGCTTTGGGTTTAATTAGATTCAGAGCATTTCAATCCATCAACTACTATATTTAGTAAAGGTCACAAATATTTTATAATACAGATAGCATAAAAAAAATGTTAGAAATTGAGGGTTTGGGGTTTTTTGGGTTTGGTTTTTTTTTTAACTGTTCTTTGAGAGCTCTATATTTGTCTGACTTATCAGATGCTTAAGAATTTAATCATAATCTCTATTGTCATATCTTCCAATTATTATTTTACAGAGAATGCTATGATAAGAATCAACTAGATCAGCACACTAGCAAACTGTTTCTTATTAGGGTATTTCCTACACTTAAAATAGCTATTACAACAGACATCACAGAACATTAATTACCCCAGGCATCAAATGTCTTTATTATTCTCTGATGGAAATAATTGTAAATTATAAAAATACATTTGAGATTCATTTTGAAATGTGTGGGAGGAAGTCTGTCTTTGTCTTTAAAAGACAAATGCATATGATCTGTCTGTTGTACTGGCTTAGCCACCTACATTGCTTCCACTATTTAGCCCATCTGTGTCACTAACTTATTCTTTCATTGTATTTTTATTTTGCTTTTTCCTCTCTTCTTGAGTACCAGCACACTGAAAAAATAGGATAGTAGTGACTATGAAGCCTTGGACAGGGGATCACACTGAATTAATCTGTTTGCATCAAATCCACCACTCAAAATAGAGTTTATCTATGCAACTGGGAGCTCCTTCACCAACCCAGATTTTTACTGTTTGCAAGATGTACAGAGGTCCCTCAGTCTAAAACTTCTTCAAACTGACCTCATGTAAAACACATACAAGACAACAAAACCCAGAGGACTTGAAAAGAAAGCAACATTTGCTTCTAACAAACCCTGCAGTAAGTTAAGCAGGTGCAAGAGCCCACTGTCTGAGAAGGAGAAAAATCTGTTAATATTTAACTCCTAAACAAATGCTGAGATTACTGCAGAAAGCTTCCAATTTACACTGCATTGAATCAAGCAGCTGCTGAAACATTTAAAAGCCTGTAAGGTACTATGGTCATTAGGGCTATTTAAATTCCTTTGAAGGAATTCAGCAAAGATTCCTAGACTGCTTCAAATCGAATACACAAAGGCTCCCACTGACGAGGCACAATGGGATGGACAGCAATGTTGTGGGCTGTAGGAGGACCATGAAAGCTGAAACTTGCTAAGGACAAGCTTTGACAACCTGGATGACAGCTCGGAAGGGAATGTATCTGAAAAAGCAAGAGGTTTAGATTCCTATCACCCTCGGAAGAGCAGCGAACATCCAGGTTGTGAACAAATCTGTCTGAAGATGCTCTGAGCTACAACCCAGTTCACAGGAATAACAGCTGATCCTTACAGCGTGAGAGGGGCAGCAGATCCTGTCTGTCACTGCCAAGGCTGCTGCACTACAAGGACATGAGACCTGCCTCACTATTCTACTGAGATCTCTACCAAGACCAGCCACCAGCACATGCTGCCCTTCTTTTAATCACTGACAGATCTGCTCGTTCATAACCCTGAGCAGAACTTTCCATCTGCTGTGCTGTTGAACAAGTTTCAGATCGGAAATCTCTAACATTTCAACTTTATCTGATATTCACTGCCCCACACAACAACAGAGAATTGATCATTCTAGAAGCTGCAGATTTTCAGCACTCAAAACCAAAATAAATCTGTAGTGCAGCTTAAAATACTGGGAGAAACTGTAGTTATTTAAGTAGTACTGCTGGGCAGTATAAAACTAATAAGGTTTTTTTACCCCTTAAGTTAAAAAAGACATCAAAGCAGCAGTTTAAGTAGCCCAGTCTTCCACGATTTTGTCTCCTCTGGTTTAAAGACAACTTCCTCTCCTACCTCTGTGCCCTCAAGCTCCAGCATGTCCTGGATCTTTCTCCACTGCAATACCCTAAACTCCCTTCCCCAGCTTGTCTGCACCACAATATCTCCTCCACATGTTTAGTCTGGTTTGGGTCGGTCTTGCAGATGGAGTGGAACAAAGCTGGCTGTGACTAGACCAGCCCTATCTGTGCAGACTGGCCAAGCAGCTCTTGCCCTTGGCTGCCAGGCAAACCAAACAGGAGCAGCCTTTCAGCTGAGTCAGCCCCAACCTGCTGCCAGCAGCAGCACAGGCTCGCTGGAAAAACTCAACGTGCTTAAGACCATTTGCACTCGTTAATCCAGGAGCCCAATTGATGCAGAGGAGGAGAGAAATATATAAGTGGGGTTTTGGCAATTCCTGCCTCCTGAAGAAACCAACATAAATTCAACAAAAGTGATTTAGCAATTATTTTTTCAGTTTGAAGTCCCTTTGTCCAACGAGGATAATGCTTCATTAAGAGGTACAGAACTTATTTTCCACTTACACGTATGAATCATTCAAACTTTATTTTCAGAGATATTCTAAATGCCACAAACCCCAGGGAAAACTTCAGAGTTCAACTGGCAACACTTATTACTTTTTTTTTTTAAACACTTAATGTGATATTTAAGTAAGAAAGGAAAGGATAGTGATTTAGTAAGAGCTTCACACAAGCAAAGTAGTACAAAGCTGCTACCATTTTTGGTCAGGTAAAACCAGATGGTCAGAATAAGTGGGAGACAGGAGGCAAAGCAGGCTATTTACTGATGCCATTTGGAAGCAACACTGTTATATGCAGTATTAAAAAAGACAAAAAATCTAAACTCCACCAACCCTCTGTAACAATCACACCATCCCTGCACTCCCTGCAGCAAGAGGCAGCTTCCAGGCCTTAACACCTCACAGGTAGCATGGACCAGAAGAGCTCTCAAACAGAACCAGATCCCTTGTGACCTTCCTTCACGCCTTCATTTTACCATTTCTATACCCTTGAGTTAATGGTCAGATACTTTGCTGTAGTATAAAGTGTTAAATGAACAGAAGTGTAATAATCTGAGTAAGAACATTTAAGCATAGTGAGGTAATTATACAAGAGCCTATAAAGGGCTAATCATAAACCATGCTGAAATACTTACATATGTAAAGATGGAACTTCCAAAAAAGGCTCCATCAAATTACATGTTAGTATTTTAATGATCTCTCTTTAAATAATATATCATCTTTTGAACAAGCTAATACTTTATAGATGAGAATCTTTAAACCAAGTGTAATTGAGCTACAGTGTTTCTATAGTGGTGTCCCCTCATCCTGAATCTCTTTTAACACTCATTGATTTCTGTCAGACTCTCATTGGAAGAATTAATTTATTTATGAACTTGTCATTACAAGTCATTGATTGAGATGTCCTTCCTTAAAGATTTAATTATGCCCTAAGATAAAAGATTTGCTAATTATTGTCTTTTATCTAATTGAAGCTTTGTATTACAAATAAAGTTCAAAGGTTTAAGACAGTTGCCCTTTTCAACCATTTGGGCAAAGATGAGAATTTAATCAGAGGGAGACCATGTTCTCACCAGAAACTTCAGACTTATTCCAGGAGCCATTCTGGTAGAAGGATTGATGACTATTCAATGTGCAGAGATCCCAGAAAATCTTTTAACCTTTTTTTGTCTTTCACATGTTTTCACAGCACTGCTCTTCAATTGGGATCCATCAGGCAATTTGACAGTCTGGTCCAGCTAGTGAAATAAGTTAAAGATTGAGAACTTCCATGTTTTTCTTCCAATTTTACTTACTCTTACATACTGACAATGGGAAGAATTCAGGTCTTCAAAAAAACAAAGATACCAGCAACGACCTCACTTAAGAGATGTTCTCAAATGAGGACTAAAGCAGGAAAACATCAATATTTAAATATCACCATCTCTTAACAATAAAGAATTTAAAACAAAAAAGATTACATCTGGAGTTTCTTTCAGTGTCATTAAGTAAACTCATGATATTGCTGACCAATTTCATAGCAGCACAAGTCAGGAAAAAGGCACATGCACAGAACAGGAAAACCTCATGCACAAAGGAGTTAATTTTCAAGCTTCCTAGCATGGGATCTAATCCTAGGACAGGATCTAATCCTAGGGTGCACAAAGCTGTCCTGTCTGGTGCACACACACATCTACCAGTACCACCCACAGGAACTGCACACCTCACACTGGGTTCATGATTATTGGGGTTTACACACAGGTCTGAAGGGCTGGACCAGTTGCACCACCCTGTCCCCCAGCAGCATTTAGTGTCACAGAGAACCCCAGGCTCAGGTGCCACTCCCACCACATGGATGCCAAGGCTTTGTGGCAGCCTGACAGACCCACACACAACAATTGCTCTGGAGCCACAAGCTGCTACAAGTTGGTATTTGGCCATAATAAATGCCCACTAGACTAATGAAGTGGCTTGACATTTATATATATAATTAAAACAAGTATAATCAATCAGTCCATCCATACACAACATATAGTTTTGAACATCTCCTTGATTTATAACAGAATATTTAATACTTTAGTGAGGTGGAACAGCCCTGCAGAACTGAGATTTTACTCTCTTCTAGTTAGTGAGTTATAACCAGGATGTTTGGTGGTAAAAGATGAAGACACAAGTTTTTTGCACAAGTACTTGGCCCATGGATTGCTCAGATACAGCAAGTTACAGTGTGAGCCCAGTACAAGTGAGTGGAGAATCTGGCCTGACTGTGTTACAAACCATTCCATGTTTNACTCAGATACAGCAAGTTACAAATCTGGCCTGACTGTGTGTTACAAACCATTCCATGTTTGCAGCAGCAGAGCTTACAAGAGCCCCAAGCCTAAATACTCTTGCAGAGTTCATTTTCCTCTTTCTGTGAGGTTTTCTGTTTCTCAGTAACCTCACACTGCTCCTGGCACCAGACTGCCATCCACAGGGGTGTTTCTAGTTTGCTGCTCACACTAGAATTGTCAGTTCCTGTTTATATGACTAATAGGTGCTTTTAAGGTACAGGAGTTGTACTTTTTTCCTTACAGTTGTCAAATTATGGAAGTATATGTGCCCACAGTTTTTAAAAATAATTTCCAGAGGAAATGCCATCTTGCAAAATCTATGAACAGCTGCTTTTCCAAATGGAAAGTACAGTTTGATATCATCAGTGTGATGGGACTAAATGGAACTCTAAGACTGTTGAAGATGGTTATGGTTCAAATCTTGGGTTTGATCTGTTGCTCTTGGATGTGGTTCCATGCCCATCAACTCACATCATCTTCAGCAGGAGCTCGGTGAACTTTGCACCTCACTGAAACTCAGATACTTAAACCAAAACAACTTATGAGATCATCATTTTTTTAAAAAAAAGTTGGCAAAAGCAGCACGTGTAGGCACACATTTCTTCCATTCTCAGTCACAGCTTAAGCAAATATCAAAAGGATCTAATCAAACACCTCTCCAAAATCTTACATTTTATCATTCCAGCAAAAAAAAAAGTTATGGCACAAATAAACCTGTTCTAACTACTTGGCAAGCTCAAATTTTTCCCTCTCCCTTCAATTTTCCCCCAAGGGCAGGAGATGTCAATGCTACACTGGTGACCCAAGCAGAGCAGGTTGTTTCAGTGCCTGGTGTGTGCAGCTCCTTCCACATCTGCTGCAGAATGTGACCAAGGTTAAGCACCACATCCTGCAGGGGAAACCTGCACTGAGTGTGCACAGCACCAACAAAACCTCCTGGAGACCATAAGCTGGTGCCCAGTTAATTTCCAACCGACAGGAAAATTTAATTTTCTCAGCAACATCTGCCTTCTTCCTCCAAACCTGACTGAGGGACTCATCCCCTTTGAAGCTGGAAGAGTAAAACCAGAACTGAGTGGTTTTAAAATAAAATTGCTATATGTTCTCAGTATGCTCCAAATCATTATCTAGGTGCAATTTCACACCCTAAGATGTTCCAGAGCACTGTACATAATCAAGAGCACCAGTAAAACTGGATTGTTTGTGCACTGGCCATTTCCTAAGTTCTTCATTTACAAGCAACGATGTAAAATAAAATTGAGCATACAAAAAAAAGCAAGTCCCTATACTAAATGATGATTAAATATTAATTTTCTTTAAATGAAACTGGGGATTATCAGAAGGAAGTAATAAAAGAAATCAAAGCACTTGCTAAGACCTGAAAAAAATCCATGGCAATTTACAGTAAAGCATTTGTCTTTGTACAAACCCCCAAGATTCCTGATTTGTATGTGTTTCTAGAGAAACACACCACACTGAGTCAGGCAAACACAGCAATCTCTGTTCACACAGTATTTCAGATTTATAAATTATTTTCTTCAGTTCACTGCAGTACTTTTTCTTGCTCTCCAATATCTACACTGCAACTGAATTTTATACTTTCAAGGCTCACTAATGCTGCAGATAACAGAGCAGGCTGATTTATCAATTATCAGTGTTTCTGAACCTGCTCATCATGTAAATGGTATCAAGAATTACCTGTATCCTGCTGGAGTTAACAGCAAAATGTTTGATGAGAAAGTAAAACTAACCAGAAATAAAACAGCTCAAAATTACCAGAAAAAAAAAATTTACATACAAAAAGAAGCAATCCCAATCAATGTTTTTTTTCTTTAGCTATTGATCTTGCTGAGTGACTGGTGCAGCTTTCCAGCAGCCAAGTGGGATGGTCACCAGAAGTTAATGCATTACTGCCATGAGCATCTTTTGTCAAATCTTTATCTAGTGCTCCCACTGAAGGCAGCAGACAATCTGCCTCTTGCCTCTGTCACACCAGAATCCACATTCTCACATTCAAATACTCCCAAATTTCAGATTCTGCAAGTTTTTGCCCATCTACACTATTTGTTCCTTTTAAACTCAGTATTTGGAGAGGATACACAGCTAAACGTGATTGTTAAAGTTGTTGTCCATGCTGTTTTACATAGTGCTTCACTTCATTGTTTCTCAGGACACTGCAAGTTAAGATGAAGACAGTCCCTGCATGACTGGTCTTACCCTCAGAAAAGAAAGTGGAAAAGCAAAGTGAAGAATATGGGAGAGAAGCTTGCATCTTGTCAGATTTTTATGTGCTTTATTTATTTCCATAAGTAAGCTGTAGTATCTGGGCACCTCCTAGTATTATTTATAGGCATTTCTATAGAGCTCATAATCACAGTATCTGAGTGCCTCTCACTATTTATGATGTGCCATTTATCTCTAGAGGGTAGAACTCTCCTCCTTTCTGCTTTGAAGATGGTTTTTCATAGAGATAAGGTACAGATGATTAATGCCTTCTGCACTTGGCATCTTGTGACATGGCTGGTTGGGGAAATGCAAGTCTTTAATCACACTCTGAAGCAGAGGATTTGGGCTCAGCTTGGTCCTTTTTTTGGACTGTACCTTTTCCTCCAAATATAGAGTCAATTTCAAAAAAGTAGGAAGAGAACAGGAAATTCCATAGTAAAATCAGCAAGTGCAATTTTTCTCTCCTGAGAAGCCTCACACGACAAAATACCTTCCTTAAAGGAATACAAACCTCAACAATGTCTCTATGTTGGGTGGATTCTGCTCCAGTGGGACTTAATTTCAGACATGTGCCAGAGCTTTCCAGTATTCCAGGGAACATTATTTTCCAGTCTGAGAAGGTCAGAATGTTTCCTGAGAGATGGGAAAATGAAGGATCTTTCATGCTGACTGACACTGAGCAGCAGTTTTCCTGACTGGCAAGAGCTCCCACATCCAGGGAGAAGATTATGAATTACCTCAATAATGAGCTCAGTTTCTTCACTGAAGAAAGGGCTGAGATTTGTCCTTTAACACAAAACATACAGAAAAATGCAATCACCTGATAAACAGCAAATCCTCAATGATGACAACTCCTGAAGAATACATTTAGGAAAAAGAATAAGCAAAAACCATGTCAGAGGTTAAGGTGACAAGGTTTCTCATAGGTCAGGACTACTCTGTCAAAGCACATAGGTTTCAACTTCTGAAAAAAGAGATATCAAACAGAAAAAATATATGAACAAACAATATATTTTGGTCAGTAAGGAAAAGTTTTTTAATCCTAATTCAGACCCTTAAGGATGTAACTGATCTCTAGTAGACCCTATTAGCAAAGGCTAGAGAAAATAACAAGGAAAGAAAACCATTAGTAAAGGTAACTTAGATTTTAAGCACTTTGGCTGTCTTTGGTTATATATCTTCAGTGTCTGACACACTGACCCTAAACAGAACTGAAATACAAACAACAGGTATTTCTTCACTGGAGTAACTACTGAAAATCTTCCCTTCACTGATTAAATGAATTTGCATGAACTTTGCTGACACAAAAACTTCACAAACACTTCCACGATTGAGACTTCTGAAGGAAGGGCAACTGCCAAAGGACAAAATTCATGAGAACATAATTTAATTCTGAAGATATCCCTAAATAGCTCCAAGAGACACACTCTGAAGAGGCACTTTCAGAAGCTTAGCACATCTATCTTCAGGAAGCATCATCATGAGTGAGGTGGTGTCAACTGAGACAGATACATGTTATTTCTACAAGATGACTCATTTACTAGTTGCCAGATACTTCCCTGTCCACATTTTCTAGACTGTTAAAAGCAGGATACAGGAGCATGAATTTGTCCCGTGATGGATTCAGAAATGCTGGTTATAAAAGAGCTGAGTTCTCAGATATCTGTTGAATACTGGCTAACCAATCCTTCCCATGTCAAAACAGCCCTTTTTACAAATTATTTCCACAAGGATGAATGTGGGGTCCTTTGGAAATCAGCCCCAGGGTTAGGGTTCTTTATGCTTCTTGCTGAAGAAAATCCTCAGAGGTACCACTATATTTGAGTATATCACAAATGTAAAATACTGAAGTTACACTAGTTTGGGGTTGGGAAAATGGGCAGTTGAATCAGCTCAGTATTCCTCACTAGGAATTTGTTTCCTCAGCAGAGAAATTTCCAGAGAAAACCATCAGGGTAAAGAACAAGGCAAAGACAAAAGACACTGAAAGGTACAGAGGTGCAGGATAAACCACTTATGGTTATTTAGGAATTAAGTGATGAACACAGCCTAATTTTACAATACTCCGGTTTGTTCAGAGAAAACATTTGTAAAACCAGGAAAGTACACAGAACAGCAAAAATAATTCAGGTTTTCAGACAAGATACAACAGTGAGTGAAGATTTGCTGAGATTGGTCTCCATAACCTAAATGAAGGGAAAAGGAGGCTTCAGTTTCCAATAAAGACTGGAAAGGCAAGGGATGGACTGATGTAGGTGAACTATTTCTCAGTTGCTATCCTGAAAACAAGTGGCCATCAGCTGAAGTCAGGGAGAGCAATAACACAAGAATTCAGTTACATTTCATAAACTGTGTTGGCTCACAAGAGGCTGAAAGTATTTATATAAAAAGTATAAAATACTTTTATGTGATGCTTTGCAAGCACTGAATTGTTATCCTCTGAAATCGAGGTGGGACAAAGAGGGTGTAGGTGTCCTCAGCAATTTTAGTGCATGTTATAATGCCTCCTGATGCTGAGTGTTAGTGAAACTAAGTGTTTCTCATTATCATAATGCCTACATGCTCTATGGGACAAAAGACACACTTCAATTTGATAATAAAAGGCATATTAATTTGACAAAAATTATCTGAAGTTCATTTAAAGATGCTATAGAGCATGCAAGGACACTGCAAATTATCTTTCCCAAGGACTTGAAGAAAATAATAAGAAAACAAAGCACGAGGATTTTTTCCACTATGTTCTTCACTTGAGAGACTCCCCTGAAAAGAACATTAGATGCTCAGCTCACACATTTAAAGCACAGTAAGAACTCCAGCTGTGCTCTGGAGCAGTCCTGTAGACAGGAATAGGAATTCTTTGCTGAGAACATATCAAACATCCTTAGATTAGTGCATTGTCATGGACACCAAGTAACACCTGAGCAGTGAAGGACAGGTACACTGAATAATGCCAGATTTTTTCAATGACCAGTCATGGTGTGCTTTTAAAAAGCCACAGCACTTTAGGTTAGAACACCTGAGACACCAGGTAGTAGAGATGAAGTCCAAAATACACCACAGCAAACCAGGGATAAAACATACCCTGACAGCAACATGCAAGTTTGTCTCACATTTCATTTGCAGACATTTCACCAAAGCCTGGCTCAGGGCAGGGCTACACTTATTTATCACAACAAAGGCACAGTTACAAACTACAAAACACCTCAGTCCTGTCAACACTTAAAGTGAAAGAAAAAAAAAAAAAAGGCAAAAGAGAAACATGTTTATTTACTCAGACTGAAAGACAAAAGCTGGATTCAGGAAACCCTTTGCAAACTGACAGGACAAAATATGGTATCTCCATGAATGATCCTAACATTTTATCATATTTTGGCTATCCAGTATTATCTTGATCTCAAGAGACCAATACTTGAGATTAAGTCTTTTTATGGGTTTTCTTCAAGTATCTAAATGGTCTTTCCAAGGTAATATACATTAAACTTGAGAAGCATTAACTACCCAGTAAAACTTTATTTTATGTACAACCATGTAAATGAACCATGTCTGCTCCCTTCCAGAGCCAGTATCTCTGAAAACATCTTAATATTAAATTTGAATTAAGAAAAGTTCTCATAACCATGTGACAGCAAAATGTACTGTCTTTTTATTATATTGATTACCAAGATTAACAAGAAGCAGCACAAGTGTACACTAGAGCTGGTAAACACTCAGATCCTATGGACTCTGGGAGCACAGTCACATTTAGATCAGCTTTCAGGAATGTGGGCACCATGATAACTGTGGTATCTCAAACCACAGTTATTTTCATGTCAAGCATAAAAGAACTGTGATAGTTCAAAGAGCACAGTAACTGTTGAGTGTCTAATGATAACTTCATTAATAATGTAGTAAACTAATGCTGATGAAATCTCTAACATTCTTTTTAACTACACTGTGTAATAAGGAATTAATCCATTTCAACTTGGTTTTCTGCAAGTTAAATCAAAGACCATAGAAGCCACCATTGCATTGTAGCCACCTCTCACCTCTTGTGCCACAGTAGGGAAACAACTATTTAAAATGGACAGGAAGATTCCTGTAATTCCAGGTATTTCCAACAAATTTTCTATGGCTAAAATCAGGCTTATTCTGGAGAAGAACTCATGGCAACATGTGCCAGTTTCCAAATGTAATTCACAAAACACACACCATTATTTGGATCTGTTGCAGGATGGGTTCCTGGAGGTCACAGCATAAACTTTATTCCTTATTGCTGAACAAGATACCATTAACTTCAGCAGAATTTCAAAGTGGCTAAATACTGTATTTAGAGACCATACAATTTATCATGACCACTAATACTTTCTTGACAGAAAAGATTTTAAAATGTTCTGATAGAGCAAAAAAAGCATCACTACTAAGAACTGATGTTCATTAACAAGAGCTTTTTCTTCCATAGACTCTCACCATCTTTTATCCATTACATGTTAACCTGATAATCCTAAGTATCTGTCAAAGTTTAGCCTGGAGGAAAGAGTTTGGCAGTTAAAAGAATTAAGGTTCTTAGAATTGTCTAGAAATAGAATTTTCATTAAAGGAAAAAATAATCCATATTTTAAAAGTTAATTTTCATCTTTAACTGGTGCAACTTACAGCTAATTCACTGGAAATTATAACTAGCTCTACAAGTTGAAACACCAAAAGCTGCATTCTGCCAAGCTCCTGGCCTATTAATCCAGTATAATCCACATCCTTAAAATAACATCTTCAGAAGGATTGTGGCTATATCCATCTGTTCAAGCACTGAATATTTTATTATGTCTTACAGAAACACCAACACATTATAGAAATGTCATCTAGTGATGTTTTAAATCTTTTTATATCTGGCTAAAGACTCCTTGTCCCAGAGCAAAGGAGTTAACAGGTAAAAGAACACCCTACATGTATTCCACAGGCCACTGGAAGTTGGTATTCCAGGCAGGACAAAAAACACTGGCAAGTTCCAGAAGAGCACAAATCCAGCCTTCTCAGAGGGTTTTTCAGCAGAATGTGGCTGCAAACCTTGTGTGACCCAGCTTGTTCAAGGGGCACAACTTGTAGGGAGGTTCCTTAAACCCCTCCAGTAACAGCACTATTTATCCCACACTGCTGTCAGAGTCTCTAACAGAGTCACACCCCTTCACACGTGCATGTCTGGACCCAAGAAAACGTGTCTTAATTTTGGAGACTTCTTGGAATTTGAGTAGAGCCTGATACTCACTAATGAAACCTCATTCCTTGAGGAGCCATCACAGACACAGGCATTTAATTCTCTCCAAAGGACTGAGAAATCTAATGTATTTGCACATTAGGCAGTCCCTTATATACCCCAGTTTTCATTTTAGGATTGCTGATAGCAGAACCAAGTAGGGTCTGATACTCCTTTACACTCCAATAGCAAAAAATGGTCTTATAACAGAACTGCAGTATAACCAAACACAGTCAAGGGTAAAAGAGGCAATTCCCAAAGACTTACATTTATCTTATCAACCCTCTCTGCTCTCAGAAACTTGAGAGCAGTGATGCAAAACTTTTTTTTTACAGAAATGCTACTAAAACCACAGAGAAATCAGTAGAAAGTTATAACTACTTTAAACCAAGCTGTAGAATTTTATGGTAAGGATATAATTTTCTGCTAAGTTTTATAGCTACGCCCAGAAATAAAACACCAGGCCTCAATTGAGTTTTATAGGGCTTTTCTGTAAGAATTACAAACAGTGGTATTCAAACAATACTTGTGGATCAGTCTGCCAGCAGCCCTGAAGCTAAAACTGCATTGCATAAACCAGGCATTGAATAATTTGGGATAATGAACAGATTCATAAAGAATCAGTGGCTGTTTGTCAGTAATCTGTGAACAGACAGAGTGGTAAATTCATTGAATAAATAAATAAAACCCCCCAAACCTCTTGGCTGTGAATAGTTCACCCAACTTTACTGCTTTGCCTTTAAGGGGCTGCCTGAAGGCCTTGTAACTCCACAACATTCTTGCCAGGTAATTTGTGCAGCATTTTTTAGCAATGGTTAAATTAAAAAGTCCTTATGGGAAAACTCAGTGAATTTAATAGAGATGAAATCAATCTGGTCCTGGAGAAATGACTCCAAAAGCTTCAGTCAGATCCTGTCCCCCAGCCCAGCCCCTTCACAGGGCACAGCACGGTCAGAGCAGCACGAGAGAATCCCAAAGTGGTTCATCCCAGCTGCAGGGAAGGCACATCTGAGACACTGCAACTGCTTGTTTTGACCCTGGAAAAAGGGGACAGTGTGAAGCTGAGGAGTGAGGCAGCTCCTACAACAACCCAAGGATGTAGATACAGCCCCTAGAGCCACCCAAGGACGTGGATGCAGCTCAGCAAGGAACCCAAATCACAGCCAGAACCTCTCCAGTGCATGGAAAGATGAAGTGCTTTTCAATTTTGCATTTGAGAAAGGGCACTTTTTCTGGAAGTAGCCCATGGAATTAACATGGGAATTCAATCTCAGCTAGGGGACCAGAGCAAATTTAGTATTTCCATGCAAAAGCTGGCCTTAGGTATTTTGGTAAAATACTGCCTTTTGCCACTTCCTTATGCTTACACTTCCTTCACTTAATAGAAGTACCTTTCTATTCACTTCATAGAAAGATAAATATGAAGAAGTCAAAGACATGGAAAGCAGGACAAAGCCCACCCTTTCAAAGGTGAATAAACATATCCTGAAAATCCCAAATGAGGCTCAAACAGTGACAGTAACCACAGGATGTACAGCCAGCATTGATGTAGCTTCATAAATATGGGGAGATCATAATAAAACTCCCTTTAGAGACAAAAGCCTCACAATTAAAGTGTCTGGGGTGGCCAGAATAACATCAGTTGGAAGTTTTACCCTGTTTTGCACAGATATTTGCTCAGATTAAACAACAGAATACACCCACCACCTATATTCAGTTTCCACAGTGCTGCAAGAAACCACACAGTACATCCAACAGATGGAACAATGGTGCTGCACCCAAGACCTCACAATTTTAACTGTAACTATGCTTTTCTTTCTTCCTGGGACATTACATGAAAAAACACATTAAAGTCTTCAAGATACACTTGAAGACTGGTTAGTGTGGGAAGTAGAGCAGCATCTTAGACACGGGGGGCAGACAAGATCAGAAGACTCCACCTGAAAACAGATATTTAACTGCAAGGGAAAGTATCTAATTTTTGTTCCTTACCTTCTACACTCTCTCATGATTAGCTTTTAAAGCTTAATTTTAGTATCCAGGTTCACCTAAGCAGATGACCAAGGGAATAAAGTGTAGCTGAAATCAATATGCTCTTAAGAGCTGTTTAGATTTTGTAGCTTTGTTTAGTACTGAACACTTTCATTAAAGTGCAGTTACCACAATAATAAACATAGATATCACTAATTACAATACTAGATTTTAAATGCAACTCGAGTCTCTCCAGTGGCTTTTAAAGTGGTGTAATACCACAGCCAATTCAAATTTAATCAAAACTATCAGTTTAATTTAGTTTACAGCTAAAAAACCTCCAAACTTTACAGCCATTCTATAACTATTTCACATACTCATATTTGGTACAGGGAAAATAGGAATATTTGTTTTGACAAACAACTATCTTTTTGCCTATCCATGCTTACATGTCAACTTATTCTTCAGTTTAGAGTGGAAAAACGCATGCACTTCCATTTTCTTCAGGGATGTACGTGCATTTTTCCACTCAGTGCTTAAAGAACAAGACAAATAAATCCCACTGGTAATTACAGCATGTAATCTTATCTGAGGTTCAATCTGTTGCACTAAAAATCTCCCTTGTGACATGTAAAAGGGTAGACAGATATAATGGAAGATTTCTGGAATCTGTTCTGCTGTCCTACAGCACTGCAGCCAAAAGCAACAGGACTGGTCTCAGAAAACTGCCTGGAGCCTCTGAGCATAAAGCCTTGACTTTTAAAGGAGTCCATGAAAACTGACTCATTCTTCTGCCCCCAAAATTCCCAGCTCACATCCCTATTTGTGAAAAGGATTATTTTTACTTTATGCAGTGCTCGTATTTAGAGGCCCCAACAGAGATCAGGGCCCTGGTGGAACAGACACTGAGCAAGTACATGGAAGGCCTGGAAAACTGTCAGGACAGGGTGGGAAGGGGAGCAGAGGCACAAGTAGTTTGCTCAAGATCACACAACACATCGTTAAGACCTTCTGGTTCTTCATGAGTTCAAGGAACTAAAGATCCCCAACACCAGGTGAACTCTTAGCACAGAAAAATGAGACTTTCTTTTTAACGTTTATATGACAAAGTCTCCCCCACCTGTCTGTAAAAACTGAATATTGTCAGACACAAGACCCTTGTATAGAATAATCACAACTTTGATCCACCATGGAAGTGCTGGTACATTTATCCTCCAAAGTGAAGGCAGGTTTGAGGATCAAGTACTGACCAAAGTCTTTCTGCACACATTAACAAATCGTGCCTGTCTTTGCTTCACCCTCACATCACACCCAGTTCTCTTCAGGCATTATAAATATTCACACCAATTTTCTATTTTCCTGGAAGGGACACTTGCACCAGCTCTCAAGAGATGTGTTCCCATTAAAATTATACTGCTGCTGTTGATTTGAACAGCAAATGGGAATTTGTTGATGGGAAGAGAAGTGAGACAGTGCAAAGAAAGGAGACTGGGATTTCATCCTCACAGGTACTGCACAACTTGACTGCCTCAAATCACTACCCCACTTCACTCAACACAGCAGCAAACCCCAAAGAAAGCACAAAACTTATTTCAAGGGAAAAGTATACGTTGGATAGTCCCAAAGAAATGCTGTTCTCCAAAATTTAAACAGGATAACACCCTACAAGTGGTAGCAATTGTACTCAATAATCTGCTCAGTTAATTATTGTAACTTTTCCTAAGAGATGTTGAAGTTCCAAATGATGGAGCAGTGGAGGATCTGTATTAGACTGGCTCCAATCTACAGCCTTTGGTTGGCTTTTCATTAAGAACCATTCAGCCCCAGCTGGGATTTAAAAGGCTGCACAGGAAAGTCCAGAGTTTCCTGTCCAAAGCTCTTTTTGTTACCAGAGTGGTCAAATAATGAGACATTTATGAATAGTTTACAATTGTAGTTCTTAAGTACACTTTCCAGAAAACTAGTGTGGTTAAAATTGTGAACATATTTATGCTTAATACAGTGTTCATTCTAGCACAGGACTAAACCAGGAACAGAGCTGCATCACTGTGGCACAACTGGCTCATTCAATCCAAAATAAAAGGGACTTGTGACCAAAGATGAAGATCAATCAAGTGTGTCACTCATCAATCAGCAAGTACCCCAAAGGGTTCCTTTTCTAATGCCACACTAAAGCACTTTGCCCAACTGCAAATACCACTGCATGACTTAGTTATCTCCCAGAAATTCTAAAATTTCCAATAAAAAGTGTTCAGGACATTCTTTAAAGTATTGTTTTTTTTCAGAACCCTCTATCTGTTCCATCTTCATCAAGTTATCAGTCAAGGAGTCGAGTGCACAGAAGGCTTGAGATGTGGTGTCAGCTGAGCCTCAGAAAAAGCACCAGGACTATGTGGATTTAATTAAGGATGAGGCGGATAAGGAACAGAAACTCACTTTAAAATTACAGAAAACTTAAAAACTCTAATTAGGAAGGCAGAGTGTCTAAATACACAGAGGGAGGGAGAGCAAGGCCCTGCCTGAGTGCTGGCACACCCTCAGCACCTGGGGGCCAAATCACCACCTCTGCTGCTTCCTTTCCTTCTTCAGGCACAGGATTTAGGCTCAGCTTCTCATGGCTCCATATCATGTCAATCTTGCTTCACCAATAAATGTCATTTAAACATCATCCCTAACGCACCAACACCACTGTCACACTTCTCAGTAAAAGGTTGTTAATAATTGTTATATATAACATTATTATTATATAATTAATGATAATTATATATTATATAACATTTTATAAATATTGTTATATATACTACAACAATAATAATTGTTAATAATAAAAGGCTGGACAATAATTGCTGCATCACCATAAGCAGAGTGAGAAAAAAAGCCTCACAAGACAACTCTCACTCCATGTGCAGCATCAAACACTTTAAATAAACTGAGCTGCACAGATGTCAGCTGGCACTGTGAGCAGCCAGCTAAGCCATCCCAGGATCAGTACCTGAGGTGGTATCCAACCATATGCCTGGCAGCCCCCAAAGCCAATTCCTACAAATCTCACTCAGAATTACAACCAGTGAAGTCAGCACAGTCAAACCACTGTAAGACTGACAACTGTAAAGAAAATAAAAGTTCCCTAGATTAAGACACCAGAACAAACAGAACAGCACCTTGCCAGCATGGAGTGAAAACTGACTTTTTAACTACAGCCCTCTGGTGCAACTGAAGAACGAAACTAGACTTGATTTTTTTTAATTTCTAGTTTTAAAACTACACTAGTGTTGACTAACAGCTACATTTTACTTGTCTGAATTGCTTCCCACCTGCACAGTGAGCATGCTGAAAACAAAATTCCACTTAAGGCCAGTGAGCTTGGTCTGGCATCAGCAATAAAATTTTATTGGAATCTAGATGTGAAAGAAAGATCCTCTCAAGTATCCTTCCAACATTTGTTTGGCAACTACTACTGGCATTACTTTTAAAAGGATTTAAGTCTAGAACCCAAGCTGTTTGTTATATTGACATGAGAATCTGCAAGCAGAGTTTATTCAGTATAAACCCTTGGGCTGCACGAGCTGAAGAGGCTCACACTCACTTGTCAGAAAGGAGGAAGAGACACTATGACAAATACTGTCAAATAACAGACTCACAATCACTGAAGAGATGGTTTCTTTGATCAAGAGAATCACAGCCTGAAAACCTGTAAATACCAGCACTCAGCACTATCACTCAGAAATTGTGATAACAGTTTAACACTGAATTGCTACTGAACTTGCTTTCTTATAATAGCTGCTGTAGGTAAGGAAGCTGGCAACAATTTTGAATTTTCATTCATGTGCTGTTTCAGGAGATGAGAAAACTTCTCTAAAAAATACTTAAATATTTAATGTGTCAGAGGAAACAGCAACAGAAGGAGAGATTTGAAAAATCCACACAAAACACGGGGTGCAATATAAGTTCCATCACTTGGAAGATGAGAAATCACAAAGAGTTGAACCTGAATATTACATTAAATCCAGGAAAGGTATTAGAATATTAATATAAAGAGAAGAACATCACCTTCTGGTGCTTTAGTTTCCCATTTCACTTCTCACTCTGAGCTCAAAGGGTATTAGGATATAACTAATCCTGGCACCCCAATAACTGGAGTTTGGAAAGGCCAATTTAGAAAGGACAAGAAACCTCCCCAAAAGAAACAAAACAGCCCCCCCTACTCAGTAAGCTGTTGTGAAAACTGAAATTCAAGAAACAGAGAAAACATTAATAAGGGTGGAAAAGGAGCTGGATTAGACTGAAAAGTGCCTTCAACATTTGGCATTTGGCAGCAGCTCCTACCCTCACATCATGGATCACCACCACTGAGGATGCACCGAGGCATCCACTTGAAAGAGAACACAGAATCCCACAAAACATGATTGATGGTGTAATGCAAGTGGTGTTCAGAGAGCGTGTACCCCTGTTTGTGTGCTGGTTACCTGGAAACCATGTGCCAATGGCTATTTTTTAATATATGTACAACCTCACAGAAACATTTCCACCACATAAAAGATCACATACAGTATTTCACTGTGGCTTCTGGTTCCACTCTGATGATGTCAAAGTCATATTTGCATTTAGTGCAGAGCTTGCCTGTTCCAAGAGCAGTACAGAAATTCGTCACAGGAAGCTGCTTTGACGCCACTGCAGAGTCCCTTTAGAAATAGCACTGTTGGGAGTTTTCTCAGCTTTCCAGCTGTAAAAAGAGTGAACTAAATAATGAATTTTGCTGGTTGCTGACAGGGACCTAAACAAGGCAACTAAAGCATTTAGAGGTTCATTAAGTTACAGTGACACATGCAGGAAGAACACATCCAGTGAGACTGCAACACTGGGTTATAAAACTGAGTCCAGTGTAAATCCTGGCTCCTTCCTAAGAGTTTTACAATGGCCACAAGCCACCTCTAAAAGTTTCCTGGTTTACTACTGGATTTATTTCTGGTTTTGGACTCAGATACAGAAATTTGAGATGCAAAGAAGGGTTAAACAACAAGAACAACAATACCAAAAGCACGAGTCTCCAGTTGCACTGATTCTGAATAACAAAATATAAATATAAAAAATACAAAACCTCCACATTTTTCATAATGCACAGGAAGTTTACAGCAACCCAAGTTCTGTCAGATAAGTAATGGATGTAAATCTCCAAACAAATGTCTCCATCAGGAGCTCCTCTTGGCTTTCACATAATCTGGTCTGGGAATTACTGATTACTGCATCCCCCTGCCATGTGCAAGGGGCAGCATTTAGGGAGTGTAATCTATAAACAGATGTTGTTCAAACAGATTTATGACGTAAAATAAACTCTACAACTGCATTTTTTTAAATCAGGAATTCTGATTTTTCCAGAATGATTACAAATGCAAATTAAAATTCAATCTACCTCACACTCACTCCTGCTATAACTACTTTCCCCATTATTATTCTCCAAGCAATGGTCCCAAAAACCCAGAAACCTTTGCAAACTTTCTTTATATTTAAAAAACCTTTTGGAGAAACTTCTAATAGCAAAATTGCTCCAAGCAGTCTTACCCTACTAAGTGAGCTGGTGTTAGTAGTGATGAAGAAATTTCATATCCAATTATGTGCATTCATTTGCTGTGCTGTTTTCATATTCCTTTGGATTACAGTTACTCTTTATGACATTTTGGAACTCTTCTAACCAAACCGAGATGAAGAAATAATAAATAAGAATACTGTATCATCAAACTACAGGTTGCATTTTTGCACAGTAGCTTATTTGCTTTCATCAAAGATCACCCAGAACAGTCAAGTAATGAGAAATACAGTTCTCATCGAATAAAATGCCAATAAAAAGTTTCCATCTAATTCTTTATTAGTTTCCCATCCACTGACCATCATAATCCAGGCTTTTAGTGACTTACTTATAAAGACAAAATTGCCAAGAGTCCAGCTGTATCCATTCTTTCTCCCAAGGTGACAACTACAGCCAGCAAGGACAGTCTAATACTATCTCACAGTTGGACCCCAAAGAAAGGAAAAGCTTTCTTAAAAGCCTCACCCCCACCTTCTATTAGCACCTACAGCACCCTGAGATTAGCCACTACATTGCAGATACACAAGGTATTAAAATAGGCATTTTAAATTTATCTGGTTGGCAGGGAATCACCAACTTTAGGGTTACCTTTGTCCAACTTTCAAAAGTGCACGTGCACACTTTTACCCAGAACAGGTCAGAGGAACTCATGGTTTTGTCTTTGGCTCTTACAAACTGAAATGACTCAGCAATATGAAAAGTACACAGGCAACCTTGACACATGTTACATGGGGTTTTTTTGACACATCTCTTAGTTTTTCCACTGGATCCCTTTGCAGCCACTGCTCCCCCAGCCTGTGGTGCTGCAGGGAGTTGTTGTGCCCCAAGGGCAGGACGTGGCACTTCACTTGTTGAACCTCACAGCACTGGCCTTGGCCCATCCAGCCTCAGTAGATCCCCCTGCACAGCTTCCTGCTCTCCAGCAGATCCACACTCCCATCCCTCTTGGCATCATCCCACAAACTGACTGGACATCTCCTTGTCCAGGTGATTCATAAAGATATTAAACAAAACTGGCCCCGATTCACCATCAGGGAATTCTCTGGGCTCTGCCATCCAGCCAGTTTTTCACTCAAAGAGCAAACACGTGTCATGAGCAGCCAGTTTCTCCAGGAAAATTCTATGGGACCAACATCAATGGCTTTTCTAACATCCAGAGAGACAACATCCACAGCCTTTCCCTCATCCACTAAGCAGGTCACTCCATCCAAGATCACACTGGTCAAGCAGGACTTTCTTTTCCTAAACCCACACTGGCTGGGCCTGATCCCCTGGCTGTCCTGTAGGTGCTGTGTGATGGTACTTGGGATGAGCTGCTCCTTGAGCTTCCCTGGCACCAACATCAGGCTGACAAGCCTGTAAGTTCCCTGATCCTCCTTCCTGCACATCCTTGTAGATGGGCAATGTATTTGCCAACCTCCAGTTACCTGGGACCTCCCCAGTTATCCAGGACTGCTGACAAGTGACTGACTGTGGCTCAGTGAGCTCTTCCACCAGCTCCCTCAGCACCCCTGGAGGGATCCCATCCACCCCACAGTGTGTGTCTAAGTGCTGTAACAGATCACTGACCATTTCCCTTTGGATTATGGGGCTCAATTATGGTCCCCATCCCTGTCTTCCAGCTCAGGGAACTGGGTACCTGGACAAAACTGGTCTTAACAGCAAAGAAGGCATTAAGTACCTCTGCATTTTCCTTATCCTTTATCACTGTGTTCCAGCCCATCCAATAGAGGAAGGAGATTCTTCATGGCCCTCTTTTTGCTGCTGATGTATTTATAGAAACATTTTTTATTGTCTTGTACAGCAGTAACCAGAATAAGCTCTGGGCTCTGTCCACTCCTTCTGAAGTAAAGACAGCTGTACTTTAAAGAGGTCAGATATCACCAAGAAGATCTAAGACAGTAAATAAAAAACTGAACTTTAGCTGCTGTCACTACTTCCTTCGAAATCAGTATTGCAACATCTGAGAGAAGCTATAGCTGACCTTTGTACAGAGTGCTGCTACCCAAAATCACATCTGCCCAGCAAATAAACTCTCTACAAAGAATATTATAGATATTTTAACAGTGTCAGATGAAGAGAACCCAAATATTTAATCTCATAAAACAGGAGCACAAAAAGCACCTTAAATTATTTATTTGGAAAACACTGACCAAATTTTGTCCAGCTTCACAAAGAATCTAAAATGCAAGGTGTCAACATACATCAGAAAGGATGCAATTATCCAGGTGAAATGAAATTCTAAAATGCATTCCATGACTCAGGTTATTCCTTTATTATTGTCTAATAACACCTTTTATAGAGAGATGTCTTACAAAGATGGTCAAGTTCTTTCTTACTCTTACAAAGGATACAGTCTATATCTTGAGCTAAACATAAGGCTCATTTATAACAGACTGGAGAGTTGGTGCCTTTCCAGGGTTATGCCCCCCTGTTTCCACACTTCTGGAGCTCAGTGTTTCCATACAAGTGAATCACAAACACAGCCCTTGCTGTCAGCAACAAGTACTGGTCTCAGTGATTCAGCCATCAGCAGAGTCACTCTCTGAACTCTTACTGCTTCAGTGGGTATTTGCTGCCAAGGCAGGACTGGGGAACATGAGCACACCAGGCCTGGCAGCCTCCCCTGGATGCACAACTCTTGGTACTGTATTCACAGCAGATCACACAAAGCTTCACGTGAGGTCACCAAAAGCTCAGAACACAACAGATCAGCTGTCAGGCCTGTTCTGACTAAACTTTACCCCTTAGAGGTGATAAGGCCAAAGGACTTAAGCAGATCCACACACTAGTCTGAAAGCCTCTGAGTGGATGATTTAAAAGCCCAGGCAGCAACGTGCTCAGAACTCAGATTTTGCAAGAAAAGTCAGCAGAACACAAAAAAAAATTCGTTTTGATGAAGTTCTGTACAAGCTTTCTGCAGTTGCCAAATACAGTGTGTCTCTACAGCTTCTGCCTTCCAACTGAACCAAGGTTATTACCAATTTGCTCTTGATACAAGAAAGTGATTTTCATGTACTTACATCTGCTCTCAGAAGGAAGAGAAAATGGTTTGTGAAGTTCCCATTAACATACAAAAGCAGCAACATCTGCTGGGAGCTTTAAGAGGCTCATTGCTGTCACTTAATCAGCATCACAGGCTACAGTTGGTCACCTCTGCCATTGGCAGCACCCAAGGGATGGTGTCCAGAGAGGAGGGGACAATCCGACCACACAACAGTCTTTGCAAGGCTTCTGTATTTATAAAAAAACCTATTCTTGTTTAGCTGAGGAAAGGCAACTCCTCCCTGCATAAACCCACAAACAGTATCGCTGCTCGAGTCATTAATCCTTTCGTACATTACGTGACTTAAGAGAAGTGGGATTTTACCAAGCGAGACACACGGTGAGTTCATCTCCGTGTGCTGGGGCTGTGGCACCATCTAGAGGATTCGAGCTGGAAATTCCTCACGCAGTGGGCAAAAGAAAAGGGACATTGCACGCCAAACTCGTGGGAAAAAAATCCCCACAAAACATATTTATGATGTTTGATGTTTATGATGTTCGATGTTTATGATGTTCATGGAGGTAACAGGAAATAAAAACAAATAAAACTTGATCAACATTTAGATCGGTAAAGATGTTTCTCTCACCCACTCCAGGTCACACGCTTGCTGAAAGATATTTTTCAAGTGGAGAAATGCAAGTTCTTCCCTATAGTTTTGTTTGCAACCTTGCAAGGGTAACTAACTTTACTCTGTTTTCCTTTATTTTCACGTTTTTAAGAGATGTATCCTAGTACAACCAAAGCCAAATTTCAAGGGAAAGGAAAGTGGGTTTTAACTGAATAATAAAGATCAGGGTTTTTATTATATGCCACACATAGAATGAAGTGCTGACACTGATTGCTCACTGCAGTTACCAGAGGAGGAGAGAGACAAGGACAGTCCCAGCGGTGATGGCTTTGTCCATCCACAGACACCTCAAACCTCACTTCCACTCCTTCCAGCTTGGCACACCCTTCTCCCACAACTTTATTCTGCTACAGCCAAAGAACACTTTTGCTCCTGAAACTTCCTGGGACAGCAAAGTTCAATCCTTGTTACTTCTACAAAGCCCTGAGCCAGTTTCTCAGAGCCTGAAGGACCAAGAATTGAGAATATTCCCAGTGTTACTGCTCCACAGAGTTTGGATTTTTCTGCCTCCAAACTGTAGCTCCCACTCATTCCTTGACACACGACTGATTTACAGGGACACTCTGCATTAAAAATTCCGACTCTTGTACCCCCGAATACAATTTGCATTCTGTCATTATTGTGTCAAAATAATCATGTAATACCAAATGATCAGTCATATTTTAGATATTTACAAGCACTGTGTGTTAAGAATGAGCTCTAAGCTTCCAGCTACTCTGCCACATTATCTCCTTCTACCCAATTTCATTGCAGGCCATTTGGCTGGAAATAAAAGCATAGAGGAAAAAACCCTGAAAGGACCAACTGTATGGTCATCAACAGCATTGCTGTTGGTCATGGATGAGTTCATTCCACGTCATAGGCCAACAAAACTGGACTTTGGAGATACCTACAGCACAGGCAGGGGAGCACTCCTGATACTGCAGACCTTTACAGTTACTTGCAATCAAGGTTACTCATTATAAAAAGCAAAGCTCTTCCTGAATTAAATTGATTTGTGCCATTTCATATTGGTTGGCAGCAAATAAGGATTGTTTACAGCACTTCAGTGTAGCTCAAGTCCTTCAGTGTTCCTCAGTGTGCTTCACTCCCTCCTTACCCAGGTTCAAGCAGCAAGGAACAAAAGAAAGTTTCAGGTACTTACCAGGAAAATTCTCTTCCTAGTTTGCATGTGAAGAATCACATCTTCTATTGTACCTTGGGGAAAAAAAAATAGGTTTGAGGATTTTCCATCTTTCACTTGATTTTTTTTCCCCCTCAGTCTTAACTCTAAATGCAGGAATTGGTTCAAACATCAGTCAAGCACAAAGTGCAGGCACCTGAAGTTTAAGTTTCTCACTTGTTACTTTTACCAGCAAATATTTAAACTTATTCACACAGACAAGCATTTGCAAGATTCCAGTCCTAGAATATGAAGGGTTTCAGTTTCTCCAGCGTTACCACCCTGTTCCCATTACTGCATTCACTACTTTATATAAAAAGAGTAATTACATTGCTTGGAATCTGAATTCTCAGTTAAATTTCAACCAAGAAAGTATTTTCATTTCTTATGTGTCTAGCTCTGAGACAAAGCCTATCTTCATGTCTGTAAAAGTCTGAGTGCTTGTCTTTCATGCTGAGCATAAATAATGCTTCCAAGAATAATTCTGCCTCATACTCACTGTCATTTTGGCTCCAGCTCAGTATTTGCTGCAAAGCTGAGCTGATATTTTGTTTAGTTTAAAAAAGACACATAGGTATCTTGTACCCATGAAGGAAAACAGTGGTCTTGAAAAAAGCCTTGAAAACTAAAAAATAGCAGCAACGCAGCAAAGTAAGTGGAAAAACTTGTCCTTTTCATTATTCTAAATCCCTGGCATTGCCAGTCCAGTTGCTGGGGGTAGGATCACCACTATCCCTTACAGTATGTGCTGACTTTAATTGGATTATAAGAGCCAGTCACCAAGACCAACAGTGGGACCAGGTTTATATTGTACAATCTGTAGGTTTTCATTTAAGAGCATCTACTGGCTGCATTAAAACAAAATTGCCCAGCAGATGTTCCAGTCAGATTCAATAATCACGCACCAGTGCTTCCAATTGTTCCAAAAAAATGGAAAAAATATCTGTAAAGGTACCTCATTTCCAAAAATTCAGAACTCCACAGTTCTTCCTGCACAGGTGCAGCAATGCACCTTTCACTGCTGGTTAAACTGGGCACAAGTGAAACACTCCCAGGTGATGCAGCTGCAAAAAATGCCCTTATCTGCCTTCCACAGCATGGCATGGGGTGCTGGGGTAACTCCTAAACCAGTGCCTTTGGAAATACATGTACTGCTACTTTGGATAATTTTTCCCTTTGCTCATAAACCAGATTTTCAATTCAGTTACACACTTATCTGAAAACAGAGCAACTTCAACCCTCCTGATTTATGCTGGCCCCTGCCAGCCTGAAACTTAACAAATGCCTGGAATAATATTGTTACAATAGATAGGGCAATCCCACACACTCAAGTTATTTTCTCAACAACATAAGGGCAGAAACTGCATTAAATTATGGGCTAACATTCTGTTGCAAGTGTCAAGTGCAATTGTGTCCTTAAAGAGATGTAGATAAACAACTAGATTGTTAATTTATTCACTAACTGGTTAATTTACTTTTATAATCTCTACCTTTAAAAAAAAAACAAACAGAGGTGCTGGTGACTTCCCAGACTCGTCAACTCTTCAGAACAGAGCAACTGTGTGACCCTAATGAAAAATCCCCAGAAGCTTCATATACAACACAGAAGACTCAGTAAAACTAATCCCCTTCTCTTAAAAAGACAAATATTGGTCTTCTGAACACATCAGTGCTATTTACTGAGAACGGGATAAGAGGGCTCTTCAGATGTCTGGCACACAAAGTTTGTTCCCCTATTATTTTGGTAAAGGAAAATAGAAATGCTTGGGTAAATTATTGCCACTAATAATGATCTACACCAACTGCAAAACTAGATTTCTTCTGAAAATGATTTATCTACCTATACAGTATAGCTAGACTGGAAAGCTTAAGCTGGTGGGAGCCAAGCTCTGCACACCCACACAGCACCTGGGAGACACAGAGCAGACAAGGCAATGCTTACACACAGGGAGAGGACAAATACTTATTTCTAACAACACTACCCCCACTGGTATCTTTGGGATTTAGTATCAGCCTCAGCTTCACACAAGCTAACTGGAAAACCCCTCAATGAAGGCAGCTCACATTCCTTTCACCTCACCTCAGAGTCCCTCTGCAGAGCTCAGCCACCAGCTTCTCACAGCCAAAACCACACTGAGAGCTGTTGCCCCTCAAGGGCAGTAATTAATAATCCTGCCCTGCCCTGCCCTGCCCTGCCCTGCCCTGCCCTGCCCTGCCCCACCTGGGGCTGCCCCACCTCCCTGGGCTCTATTTAATCCTCACATCCCCTCAGCTGGTTCTCTTGGCTGTCCCTTGGTGTGAGTGGTTGTCCCAGGGTGTCACTCGTGCTCCTTTGTAGCAACATGTCCCTTCTCCTCACACCATTAAGCCAAACCCCAAAGAGGATTCAGCCCAAAGGGAGGTGGTTGTTAAAAGCACTGGGGGTAAGAGATGCTCAGCTCTCTGCCAGTCTCACCCCTGGCAGCAGCAATGGGTGTCAGCACCTCCCCAGGAGGTGTTAACACAACCCACCCACGACAGTCCAGGAAGGTGCCACGATTGTCAAGAATGTGTTGTGTCCTATGAAGACATTTGCATCTGGTTTGTGGCCATTCCCTAAAGCTCTCCATGTGTTTCCATTCAAGTTAATGGAAAACAGAGTTTTAACATAAGTCTTCAGTGAAGAAATAAAAAGAAGTACCACAATCTTCATTTAACTTAAAGGGTTATGTATTGTTACCTATCCCTCTTGTTTAATTAAACTCCGCTTTTCAGAACCAGATCTTGAACATTTCATAGCAGGTTATAGAAAGGGAGAATGTGTCACACTAAGCTGTCACTTTTTCATGCACTCTAGTCCAAAATTCTTCATATACACAACAAAAATTCACTAGCACTTCACTCCCCACTTCTTCCTCTGAGAAGTTATGATAGAACAAAATCATCAGCAAAAAAAATCTACTAACCAATGTTGGTCTTCTACTGTGGGAGCCATTCCTTGGCCCTGCTAAATATTCACAAGTCATTTAAATTGTGTTATGGTGTGTTGTTGTAGGAGGAAGACCAAGTTTCCTATCAGGCCAGCTTTGGCTTTGATCCTGCAGATTTTGAGCCAAACAAAACTGGTCACAGAGTCACTTTTCAGAAGCCAGGCTTCACAAGTTAATCTCTTTTAATCTTTCATTTACAAAAGAGACAGCTCGTGCAATTTACCTTGCCCATAATTTAGTTGACCTCCTTGACTTTTAGAACCAAAAAAAATCTATTGCATTAACAGCAGTTTAGCAATGGGAGGCAAGAACACCAAGAAGAAAACCTAAATGTTATTTAGTCTTCAGAAATCGTGCACAATTTAATTTCTGTGTCTGGGCATGTAAAGTAAAGTGTGCCTTTGTTCACAGAATAGATGGTGCAGGTCAAAAGGGAAGTGCATAACCTGGCAAATGGAAACTGAAAAGCTGCTTTGTGCCTGCACATGCTCATGTTGAGATATGTTCACTAAGCTGAAATGCAGCCTGGTTTCAGGACAAGCACAATTTCAGCCATTTCTGTTTCAGTAAATAGAAAGTGACTTGATCCAATGAACACTTGAAATAAGCTGCAGATGAGAAGTGAACAAAATCAAGCACTTAGATAACAAAAATTATCATTTTTCTGCTTGTAGAATGACATATTTCTCAAGGCAAAACCACCAATGCAATCTAACACAAAAATAACCCCATTTTCCTGTGTTCTGTTGCATGGAACAGTTGGCACAACACTGGCCAAGGGTGCTTTCCCAGTCAGGTGTGCACCACCTTTACCTGTGGTTGTGCCACAGCACTGAGGGGAAGCTCAGGTAGAGCTGTGCAGAGTTTGGACAATGATGTGCTGCTTAAAAGGCTCCTTT
This sequence comes from Calyptomena viridis, assembly GCA_013390005.1. NCBI lineage: Eukaryota > Metazoa > Chordata > Aves > Passeriformes > Eurylaimidae > Calyptomena > Calyptomena viridis. Next base: position 857,636 of record WEIV01003506.1, read on the forward strand.
GGATTCCTTCTGTCCCAATTTTGATTTGCAAAGTAGGAAAAACATTCCACTTCCCTTTTTCATACATTGGACTATTCACAGCAAGGTATAAAATGTCCCCATATTCAAACTCCCTCAGCATCAAACCTGTAGAACATGTGGCTCAACTGAAGCCAATGGACAAGACTAATGCAGGAATTTTGGGTTTAGTTGATCATTTAGAAATGTTTCAACACCAAATGCAAATACAAGGGTCTGTACTCTGTGACATCATATCCAAGGTACCAAGGAGATCAAACAAAACCTCAAAGTGTGTAGTTTTAAGTTTCTTTAGCATCTCCAAATGCCCATAATTAGGACTGGCCAAGCCAATTACTTCAAGTCTTCCTGTAGAAAATTTAATTTAAACTTTAATTTAACTTTTCAAACAAATGTGCAACTTCAATCACAGAAAAAATACTCCAACCAGTGGCACATCAGTGAGGTTTCTTAGGCTGTTCAAGTTCCCTGAATAGATTAAACCTTCACTAATATAAACAGATGTCCTTTACTAAGATTTTTGTAATAGTGTGGGTGCACTTAGGTGTAAGAGTGTGCAGGTGAAAGAGCAAATGAAGGATTCCTGACACAAACATTCCCTGCCATTTGATTTAATGCTCAGGCTTGATTTGCTCATTCAAACACTCTGCTCAGTGTACCTGGTTTATTTGGAAAATCTCATGAACTGCTGTTATCTTCCTCACTTGAGAAGGATCACACCACAGCATTTCTAATGAAGGATTTATTTGCCTCTCTCTAATTTGGGTGGCAAAGGCAAAGAGAATTTGTCCTAAAGTAAGCAAAGCTCAGCTTTCATCTAAGGATGTCACTAGTGTCAACTCATTTTCATGTAATTATTAGACCTTGGAGGATCATTTAACATTTACCATTTTCATTGAAAGTCCTATATTTGTTGAAGCAATCATTTAGCTACAAGGTCATATAAACTTGACACTAATTCATTGCTGCTTTTAAGTGACTTACATCTGATGCTGTGATTACATAGATATTCTCATGCAAATGCAGTGCTTGGGAACACCTGTTTGTTTCCATTAAAACATCAGTTTCCATCTCTGTGTAATAAACATTAGACACAAAGGATGTAGTGGGTCATTCTGTATTCTCTATGCTGCACTACACAGAATTATTTCTCAAGTGGCAGCACAGATTTCAAGTGATTCAAATAACTAGGAAACTTATTGAATAGTCTAGTATCTGATGTGGTTCTTTCATTTCTTTTGCTCCTTTGCCTGTGATTCTTTACCTTGCATCCACTATTTTTGCATGTCAATTCTTCTTTCACCATCAGACTCCTCAACTTAAGTCATATTACTCTATTTTTGTATTCCTGTCCTGTCCATCTGGAAGACACAACACAAATGTATGCAAAGAGAAAATTGACTTGCCAGCTTGTAATCTATTGTCTTTGTTACTGGGTCAAATAAATTTTTTATTAGTGAAACAAGCTTATTAATGCTAAACAGTTCTACACTTGCAGGATTACTGTGAACCCTGGTTTTAATTTCACCCCAGTAGCCTATTAATATAAAAAGCATGATTTGACAAATCATTGATAAACAATGATTCATTAAATCATCAAAAATTAATCTTGACTTCTGTGGTCATATTTTAATGGCTGGGATCAATAGATTGTGTACTACCAATTGTCAATATTTTGCCACTAATTGGAAGGGATTGTTCCAAGGATGCTTTTCCTTGCCAAGTGCAAACACACCATGTCTGCCCTTTGATTGCTCTTGGTATTTCCCTGGGAATGTGTAATTTCTATCCCTGCAGATGCCAAATGCTGCAGTGAAAGTGTGGATTAGATTCTTGCAGCCAAGCTACAAACTCAGTGATGGTGTTTAAACTGATGAAGCACCTTAACTGGTTAAGTACTGCAGAATGGAATTTCACAGCATTTATGAGCCTTAAACAGCAATTAGCCTCTTTCAAAAATTTCATTAAGGTAATTCAATATTTAATTGCCACTGATTAATATAAATTATACTTTAAAAAGCATATAGATACCTGAAATCAACACAGCTCCCTTCTGCTACAAAACAGAAAAAAGTTATTAAATCCTTGATTTTTCTCTTAGGATCTGCTCTAAGTGAAGAATATGCAGCTTAACTGAATGATTATTAAAAATTATTTGTTTGCAGGCATTCCAGTAAGTACAACCTCTTGATCACCCTACAACAGTCCAGTGGGCAGGTGTTCTCCACCACCTCCCCATGGAAGCCAAGAGCACAGTGAAAGGTACTGAACCTCAGAATGATCCAACCTGTCTCAGGATCAGATCAGAGAGACATGAAATTATGGTAGCTCCAGGGACTATTTCTGTTCAAATAACAGTAGAATTGCATGTCCTTTCGAATTTCTCTTAATTCTTCACAAATCCAGTCACTGTAGAAAATGCATTTATGAAAATATAACCATACATTCACCACGTAACCAGATGTGTTAGGATTCCAACAGTGCACAGTTTATAGTATTAAGGCTTGGAGATTACAAAAAAAATCTAGATCTGATTAATTTTCTGGTTTCTATGAGTTTTCACAAAGAAAACTGAAAAAAATATACATCTGAAGTAGTGTCCGTGTATACATATTGTATTAAAGGCAGCAAAATCATCGTAGCTCCTAACAGATGCAAAAAAAATATTATATTTTTCTAAAAATTAATTTTTACTTTGTGTGTTATCATGGCTTGCTAGCCCTGGGTGGGATCTGGGTCACAGACATGCTGTGTTATCACCAACACTCTAACTGTGAGCTAATTATGTTCCTTAAAACAACGAGAGGAATTGAACAATCTGTTTCTCCTTCATGTTAAATACAAATAAATGTTACATTTGTGGTTTTGTCTCTGAAATAACCATCAAGGCTGGATGAACTGTGGTGAGCTGTGGTCAGTGAATTCACAAGGTGAATCGGGCAAAGTGGAAGCGTTGGGGCTGAAATCCCAATTTCTGCATTAGCAAACTCATTCACTAACAATATCCCAGGAAGGCACATGGAACAGCAAGGAAGCCCCAGGGATCTCCCCCTCTCCACTGGGGAGGCTGCACAGCCTCACTGGTTGTCCTGGGACACTGCCTTGAGCCCAGATGTGGAGCAGAGGTGCTGCAGTGGTTCCCTGCCCCTCTGCAAGTATTTCTTTTGTTGCTATGAAACCAGAGTATGTGCAAGAAATCTGCCACTGTCATTAGGTGTTAACACTAGTCATCAGCTCATACTAGGATTAAAATTTTAGCTTAGTTTCTATTTTGGACTATAAACCTAATGCATTTTTTAAGTCATGGTTTTTGCTCATTGATTTAAATGGATGCACTTGCTTTTCATTTTGTATTTGCCCTTCACTTATTTTTAGAGGTGACTTTTTGACTGGCAAAGATGAAAGCATGCTGACCTGAGCACAAGTGGGGTAAAATGTGAAGCTTTTTTCTAAAGGGAGATCAGTTTTGCAAAGGCCTGATTGTATTTGACTTACTAGAAGGTGGCAAATGAACCACCTGTGATATATATTAAGTGGCTTTTGGATAAATATGACAATACAGGAGTGCAGCTTTTCAACTCTCCAAAGCAGATATGACCTTATTAAATTCACTGGATACTTTCACGAAATGTTTCATTTAAAATAGATAATGTGAAATAGCTTCCAACTGAATTGTTTCCAAAACTTCCCCAGGCTTTTAGAATTAGTAGGCGAAGCCTGGCATGCTTAGAATTTATTCATAGTAGAAGTCTATTCAAATCTTTTCTGCTTTTTTCGTGTCTAAATGGGGTTCTCCATTTTGAATAAACTAGTTAGTGAACTGAAAGAAGTTCTCTGCACCTGCAGAAGAGGCTGCAGATGTCAAAAGTTTTTTATTGTAGCAAGTGCTGTCTTCCAGGTGCTTCTCTTGTGACTTTTTTTCATCTTGTTTAAATATCTTTACAGCTTCTTAAAAGCAAATCTGCTGCTTAGTAAAAGAGTTTTAATGTGGGATAGTTAAGCTTTATGACACAGATTTTTTTAATGTGTGATCTCAGTTTTTTGTACAAAAGTGGTTACATCTTCTGAATGTTTGAGAGATAGATATAGATACAGATATTAAAATGCCATTGCTTTTGCTTTATAAACAACTAATAAGTGTGAGAGGAATAGATGCAGAAAGAGTATTGATCAGGAAATAAGATAAAATAATTTAATTGAATATTTTTGTACCTTTTTTCAGATAAAGAGTAGCTCCTGATTGTTATTCAGAACCCATGTAAATAGTGCTATTATGGCAATATCTTCAGAGAGAGTGAGGTGGTCCTACTTGTTAAACTAATATTACCTGTTGATATCTAATATCAAATATATCAATAAGTAATTTTACATAAAGTGTAACTGTCATGACTGAAATGTTTCCAATTTAAAGCTCTCAGCTGTGGTTGTATCAGTTGGTGTTTGAGAAAATCTTAATGCATATATCCAAATATTGCTTGTGTACCTTCATACTCAGAGAGCAATAGAAAAGCAAAATGCTGAGAACCTTCTTTAACAGATATTCAGGTTATTCTTGCAGTTAAATCATTCTCTTTACACTTCTATTATTTGGTTGAGGAAAAATCTTACCTTCTGGGAAGCTGTGAATCGTGTGCAGAGACACATCTATAAATGTGTTCCTATGAACGAGTGTACAGTTACAAACCAGAGAACACAAGTGATGGACATGTCAGTAATGATGACTGGATATTTCCCTGTCTTCAACTCCTGGGTTTTCAGTTTTCTAAGGAAAGAATTTATTATTTTCCAACTTAGAGAACCATAGGATCATTTGGGTTGGAAGAGGACCTTGAAGATCATCCCATTCCAACCCCCTGCCATGGACAGGGACACCTTCCATTACACCAAGTTTTTCCAAGCCCCATCCAACCTGGCTTTGAACACTTCCAGGGATGGGGAATCCACAATTTCACTCTGCCAGGGCCTCCCCACCCTCACAGTACAGAAAAACATTTCTCCAGACAGAAAGAACAGCTTCATTTAAGATTTAGTAGCTCCTGGCTGCTGTGCCCTCCTGGCTGTGGGAGGGCAGAACAGAGCTGGGAGCAGCACCCCTTTCCTGCCCACACTGGATTCCTCAGGCACAGGCACTCCTGGCCACAACCTTTCCTCCCTCCTCATCCCAAAACCATGCCAAGCTTTGCACCTGAGTATTTGTGGAGACAGTGTGAAAGTGCAGGGAGTTGGAAAAAATATCCAGACATCCTTGTCCAACAAATCACTTCAGCTTATGCAGATTATATATAAATTTTATCAATTATTTAAGCTTTAAAACTTCAGATTTTCTTCTCTTGGTCGCAAGAATGGTTTTTTTCCTACATATAGGAAGAAAGAACAACAAATATGTGGTGTGGCTATGAGGATGAAAGGAAAAATGAATCTGTTGAATACTGCTCAGGGAGCTTTGTAGCACATCCCATGAATTGTGGTTGAGGTTATGAAACTGATAAATCACTGACTGTCTCGGTGGGGATGGAGTCAGCAATTTCCTATTAGGACTATGTTATGTATCACTCAAAACTTACACAAAGGGGAGTACCAAAGCCTGGTGGTATTTTTTTACAATCCGAGTGTTTGCTCTGACTTTGCTGGATAGCTTGGAAAGGCTGTATTTCACTGGAAAATCTGGGACAGTTGGTCCTGGGAGCTGAAAGTTCATGGACATTGAGATCTCAAAGTCTGGCAGAGAGATTCCACACCCCAGCACGGGCAGTGGGACCATGGAAGATTTGGTGGCACTTGCAGTGAGAACAAGTGAACCCAAAGGCCCAGAGCCCACTGTGATGGAAAGCAAGGCCAGCAATCCAGCTGGGCAGGACTACTCACAATTTTAAGGATATGTAAATCAACAGGATGCTATGGGTGGCACTCACTGCAGTCCAAGCTGTGCCAGAAGAATTTCCTTACCCTTGGGAGGGATTTGTAATTGTGCACTGGAAAAGTAACCATCGTGAATTGTTTGTAATGAACCAATATATTGACATGTGGCAATGCTTTGGAAAAATAAGTTCTATTTGTTATCTTCTTTGCCTCTGTTGTAATAATTTTAAAAATTCAACCTTTACTGCTATGCATTCATTTATTCTACTAATATCTCAGCACATCAAATGCCTACCAATTCAAAGCCCAGATTTTTCATTCCAGCACATACCCAAATCTAATGCTGAATTCCAACTACTATTAATGTGTATTTGTGGCTAATAGTTTTGTTCCTGTGCTTTTTTCTAACAGCATTAAATTCTGTGGAGGTTTCACTGCCCAAGTTCCGAAAACTGCCAGAGTTACAGTCCCTGTTATACTTTTGTATTGTCAAAAAATAATATTGCCATTGCAATTTTCAGAATCGTTGACAAATGTCCTTCAGCCCAAAGAACACAGTAGTGCCTTGCGAAGAGAAAAACACAATATCTGGCGACGTTCTTTCATTTTTTGTCTTTCCCATACATGTGTTTGTTCCCTTTACAGACTTTAATCCAATATTTATTAAGCAGCTGATTGCTGTAGCTTGATTAAGCACTCAAAAAGACACTTAAGCCAAATCATTAAAATTAAACACATGCTAAATCATATTGCTGAAAAGTGAGGTTTATGTGGAAAACCAGCCTTAAGCAGAGGCGTGTAGTTCTCCCAGGGTCAAACACAGCTCATTTCTTTCCCTGCTCCACCGAGAGGTGTAAATGCAGATAAGAACCCTATGGAATGATGTGTGTAGTAACAAAAGCTCTGCAGACACGTGGGCTCAGCTGTGCTGCTGCCAGCACCTTGTACCACAGCCCTCTCTAGTCAGGGTTCCTTGAAAGCACTTAAATTTTTACAATTTTGGCAACATCTTCACTGGGGAGCACAAATTGAAATACTCCCTTTCACTCCCTGGTAATTTGTTCCCATTCTCTGTTAACAAAAGCAAGCTGAGCACATGTAAACTTCTCATTTAGGTCTTTCAGTAGGAAATGGAAGTAACAATAGTCAAGTTACTAATAGTCCACATGGTGGAAACCCCTCGTCAGCACATTGATGTGAACAAAGGTGAGCTCCTGAAAAGGAGTGGAATTGTCCAGATAAAATACAGGGAAATAAATTTATAAACTATTTGAGCCCCACGAAAGTGTTACAACAAATCATCTAAGCTGCCATTTATGTGAACCAGCAGAGACTAATAGTTAACAATTAACTGGGGGACATTGAGGAAAAAAGAAGGGATTAATTTCACAGATGACCATTTTCTCAAGGAAATGTTGAGAATGTCAAGAATGGTTGTTGTGCATTGAAAGGCAGGGCCTGGGCTGAGGTGCCAGTTGGACAATCAGCCAAGGAACAAATAATGTCAGCACCATCCATTTGGGGGCCTTTAAAACAAACTAAAGCAGAAAGTTCACAGAGAGATTTCAAAATAAAGCATCTTGGATTTTCCTTAACGTATTTTTCAAAATGCATGCTTCCTCATGCCACAACAGCTGATTCATTCATGTTCTTTCTGTATTTTCCTCATCTGCCAATTAAAATTTTAAATATTTCAACTAATGCACATTCAGCGCATTTGGTTTCTATGAAGTTACTTGGATTTTTAGACATACAATTATCATTTAATCCACATTACAAAATACCTATAGAAGTATCACATGGTGTATTTTCCAGATATACCTTCAGTGTGCCTCAAGATTTATGTATCTCTGTCGTCTGAAATCTGTACATTATTTGATTATTTGATTATTTGATTATTGATATAATATAACTATGGGATACCATGAGAGTGATTCACAAACTGTGCAAGAGATATTGGTCAGGTCACGAACTGCTGACTTTCTGTCACTTGTGCAGATGTGCAGGAATTTGTATTTAGTGTATATTTGAGTTTTGTCAGGCCTGATAAGGGCATTCTTGTCACAGCATTCTTAGAAGAGAGTGTAAAGGTGGGAATAAAGATTAAATCAAATAGACTGAAGTGGACAATATTCATTAAGGATGCTCACAGTTCATTTAGGAAGAATTAGGATGTTAAATACGAAATTCCCTTACTGCCAATGAATGAATCATCCATCAGAATGTGTACTTTGTCATATTTAATTGTACTTGCCAACATAATTTCAGTGAGAAGTTCCTCAGCTTCCAAATGCAAGTGATGACACAAAGCTTTGTATAAATCAGCATTATATATATGGTGGGCATATATACCTGTATATATGTACATATAGCATGTGTATGTAATTACAGACCTCACTGGATTCTCTGAAGAAACTACCTGATGGTAACTGTTAAAAACAGTGAACCCAAAAAGTACAGATTGATAAAATATCACAATTACCTGAAAATGCAGTTAGGAACTAATATTATTTTTAAGAGTTAATCACTTTGTTTAGGAACTAAACAGTGACAGCAGCACTTTCAACACCAGAGGGTTTCCACAGGAAAAGGAATCAATCCCAGCTCTACTCCTTCAACTCACCAGGACACAAATTCAAGGGTGGACCCACAGAAAAAGCCCTGGTTTTCCTGAATAGACTGTCATCCTTTTAATTATGTTTTAATTTTTAAGTTACAATCTAGAGACGGCAAGATAATTCCCTTACTGACTTATTTTCAAATCTCAGGCAGCTAAATTAGAATAGCCAGGAGAATTCCAAGTTTGTGTTCCCTTTGCCTGGCACCTGCACAAATGAAATCTCTCAGTTTACAGAAAAATTGGGTCATAACAACAAGGTTCCCTGCAGGACTTCACAGTATCCATGGGAGAAAGGAAGACTGATGCTTGGAGAGAAAGCCTAGAATGTCCTAAGTTAATTAAGCATAACAGCAGAGGTACATCTTATATTTGTTCAGATCATGGCACTGATTTGAAACACTCTGAATTTCAGGACATTCACATTTGGGGAAACAGTGGGAATAGAAAAAGCCCCCTGTCAAAAATGCAGCAACTGGCAGGAAAGTAAAGGCCACAGGGAGATCTGAATGGATTTCTTGAGCTTTGGGGACAATCTGAGAGTAAAAAGGTTAATTCTCCTTCAGGATGCAACCAAGCAGAAAATCAGCCAGTCCAAATACAGGCAATTTTTGCCATCTCTGCAAATTATCCTTAAATAATAACAAAAGCACTCAGAATGTATTTCTGAAGAATTTTCAACAGTTACATTGAGCAGGATACACTATTTTTAAAAGCAGCACCAATTTAAGTCAAAATTGTCCAAAGCAAATGGGTAACAAGAGGGTGTCAGTTGTACCTGCCCACATCCTACTTTGGACAGCCAGGGCTCTCAGCTCTGCAGCTTGTTTTGGGTGGGAATATTCTTCCCCTTTTCCAAAAATGCATCTGCCTTTGACCTGAGCACCCTCTTAGTTGCTCTGGCTCTGCACCATTGATTTCAGAGAAATGGCTTTTTTCTAAAGCACTTTAAATAATACCCAAAAGATACCATCACCTTGAGTCTAAGCCTTGTTTTTGAAGATACTGTGCAAGAAGAAAACTGCATTGCTGGTGAGGATGGACAGTCAGCACTAGTGACCACTTGGCAATAGGTTTAAAAGATACTGTTCAAAGGCCAGGGTTGTAAGAATCAAAATAAGTAACCAAAGATCCAGGCTAAAAAAGGTTTGCCATTATATGGCTCATTTTAAGAAAACAAAACTCTCAATGGAACTTTTCATTTTCCAAGCACTATAGGAATGCAGAGAAGAATGTTGTCCCTCAGATATCACAGGTGCTGGAAGGAGAAGCAAAGATTCAGGTTTCTTTGCTATTTATATATATATATATACAAACTGCACAGCTCAATCAGTGAAGATGACTGCAAAGGACAATTAGGAATGCACTCCCTAGAAATTAAACGATGTAAAGTGACTTTTCAAACACAGAAGGAAAACTCTGGGATCCAGTAAGTGATTCCTTCCTCCTCTTTCCCCTTGTCTCAAGAGGATCCTGCCTTTGTCAGACGAATCCATGTTTGTCAAAGTTGTTGCTAATTTTTCCAGAGGCTCCCTCAGATTCTGGTCCCAGGAGCAGTGTTTGCTTCTTACACATTAAAACAGTTCCCACCATGCAACTGTAGCTGCTGAACTGAGTACTTAAACACATTCTTCTGCAAAAATCAACTGGAAATCTCCTGGCCCCTCCTGCAAGGATTTCTGGGCTGTGAGTGGGTTGAAGTATCTCACTGTCTGGTTCAGGCTAAAACCCAGAGGAATATAGTCCAATAAAGATAATAAATAATCTACAATTCCACATTATGGTTAATTGTAAAACATCCTAAGAGGGTATTCCCTGTGTAATATTCCAGGAGCATTCCCAATATCCTTGCCATAGTCCATCTCACATGACAAAACCATCCTTGGCCTGAAGGGCTGACAGTCTGCAGGACCAGTTTTCTTCCCTCTGCCAGTGTTTCAGCAGAACGACTTCACTGACTTAAACGAAATTATTCTGCAACCATACAAGCTTTACTTTGCCCTTTTGTGTTCCACTTTGGAAAATTTTCAGAAATAAAAGGAAGACTCGCAGTTCAGCAAGTTAGTCAGAAAAATTTAGTACCCAGACAATATCACTGCTGTTTTTTTTTTTCCAAGCAGTTTTATTCCTTTCCTTTAGGGAAACAGAGGAACAACAGACAATTTCTACTTATTTACCTGACTGCAATCCACTAACAAGAGTTCTGTAACTCTCTCTTGCCTGCCTGCAGTATGAGTTCCCCTGATTTGTTGCAGAGGTGCCCAAGCTGATGCACTAATAAAAGAAATTCCTGCTTAGCTGCAGGTTCAGTGCAAAGATAGGATATGAAAAAGGTTGTGGTTTTTAGAAAGAGCAGCTATGAAGTCACTGGCCTGCTGAAAAGACTAGGCACTACTGATATACCAATTATTTGCAAAATTTCCTACATTGCAGCCTCAGACAAGTCAGACCCATGGTAGGTAGATAACAGATAGGTTTCTCTTTGCAAAATGAGGATGTCTTACTGGGTTTTCATCTATCTCACACCCACAGTGTCTCACTTAGAGTAACACATTTCACCTTCTACTTTGGGTTAGAACATCAGAAAACACATTTTAAAGACATCAGATCTTATTTTCAACAACTCATATCTAAGCTTTTCACCTATTTTCCCTCCCCTGATGATTTTCTATAAGATAAGGCAAGAAATTTTTCCTATAGTCACAGTTTTATTACTCAGAAATTTATTTTTAAGCGTTCCACTGATCACCATTTCCTGCTGAAGGAGTTACTGTTTGCTTGCACCATTTGCATTCAAAACAAGCAGGTCTACAAGGGCAGAGGAATTTATTCACATACATCATTACTTCATCTAGATTCCATATTAGAAAATGATCTGATTTGTGGTATTTAGATTGAAAGTACCAACCCCCCAAAAAAATTCATAAGCCCTTTGTGTGTGGAAGTAGGTTCCATGAATTTCCAGAGAAAGGGACAGGAAAAAGGAGATCCATATTTAGGAAGAAGTGTTCCATTTTAGTGTCTTTTTTGACTTTTGCTGTAGACCAGACTCAAAGACAATATTTACTCAGTGTCTATGGATCAGATAAGCAAGGGGAATAATGGATATACAAATACTAAATGTGAACACTACACAAAAAAATCCTTACATGAAAATTTGGCAACTGAATGCTTAAATCAACATTAGCATATTTAATCAGGGGGTTTGTGAGCAAGCCTGCTATCTTCAGCTTCTCTTTCACAAAGGATAACAAAAGTGGATGTTTTCTTCCAGCAGAGGAAGGCATTTCAAATAACATTATGAAATTAAAAAGCAAATTTCCTAAACAAACCCACCGGCACAGGCAAGTGATGGTCTTTCCTTCACCCAGTGTCCTTTGCCACTTCTAAGTATTAATGCTGCTCCAGGAGATAAAGGAATCCAGAAGGTGCTTCATAATTTCAGCTCTCCTCAGACACCCTTATTGACAGACATTTCTAATATAGATAAGAAAGATGGAGCGGATATTAAAGGGGAACATCTCCCCATCTATTCTTTGTTATTCTGGCAGAGATTTACCTCAAGCACTTTGTCTGGTGTCACTTATTGCAGATGCCACCGTGGTGTCCCCAAGAGGAAGAGGCAAAGGTGTATTAACACTCCCCAGCAGAGAGAGACCTCATATATTGCACATTATAATAAAAGGATGGTGGGAGTGAGTGTCAGTGGGGGGGAGAACTGGAGGAAAGAAGGAAGAACAGAATTATTCAATTGCTCAGTAAGTAAATAAAGGAAAAATTTAAATGTCTCAAATTATGCATTTTCATTCATATACTGACTGATATTTGCTGTCAGAGATACAATGTTTAGAAACAATATATTGCAGGCACAGGTGGGATTTCTTTCCTAGTTTTTAGCAGTTTTCTACTGTGGCATCACACCATTTTTTACTGGTAATATAAGCCCCAGCGTAACACACATAAACCCGTGAGCAAAAGCTTGAATTTCCTTTGATTTTTCAGTGTCTTTAGCTCAAGACTCCCCACGCCCGGCAGTCCCCAGCTGAAGCCAGGCTGGTTTGCTCTGCTCTGGCCATTAGATGGCAGGCGGCTGAACAGCCATCGCTGCACACCGTGTCCTTCAGCTCGTGGAATCAGCAGCAAAATGCTGCTGCTCCCTAAACGAGCTCACTTCCCATCCCCTACAATGACGTACCCAGCATCCCAAATGCCTTCGAAGTCCCTTTCCTTCTCTTTTACTCCCAAATCACACATTGCAGCAGCCCAAACTCTGTAATAAAAATATGTAGCTGCCACTCCTCCTCCTATTTCTGACAGCCAGTTACACTCAACTTTAAGAAGAAAGCATCATCCTACCCTCCATTCCCCATCATGTCTGTGCTCAGGATTAATCTCTGCAATGAAGTAATTGGTCTCATCTGAACTATGACTGATTTCCCCATGGCAAGATTTCTTAACAGTACAAGAAAATGCCTGATGTTGCTCCCCTAGTAAAGAGCTGTTTAAGCAAGAGAGTACAACTGTACACCCAGAGTCTCCTTTTTGGATCAGCACTGTGATATTTGTAAGGGTATTTATCCACCTGTGCCAAAGGACCTTGTTTTTCATAAGCCAGTGATATCATCTACACACAACTGCTGATATCAGGAGAACGTTTGCAATGCACAGAAACAAATCTAAGCATGGAAACATATCTTAAAAATGCAATCCATTCCTGTTCTTCAGACATACCCATATGAAAACCCATCTCGTGGTGTAATTGCATTGTTAATCTTCAAAGAATGACAAACAATTAATGGAAAAATGCTCCCCTCTGCCACATCAAGAACAGGAAATTTCCATCTAGTGTAATTTGAATGAGGTGTGAGTGGTGGTGCCACTTTCTCACTGGTGACAGACCTGTGAACATCCACAGCACAAAAGACCTTTGCCAATATAAGCTGTGGAAATAGCATTGCACACACATCCTGATTACCTGTAGCCTCTGTTCAATATAAATGGCATCCAATCCAACAAAAAAACCCATTTTTGCATGTTGCATTTTTGCCCAGCCTTTCACTGAGAGCATCTATATGGAAGTCCTGCATCCAGGAGAGCTGCTGCAAGACAAGCAGTATGAGGTTTGGGAGTGTTTTTTCAGCAGCACAGCTTCATGATGTGTTTGAATAATGTCAGTATGAAGCACAGACAAGCAGAAGTTAATGGGAGTCTTTATCTGTGGGATATTTTGGAGTATGGATAGTGCAAACACACACGCACTCGCACACACTGCATGGATTATATTCCTTTATGACAGCACTGAAAGCAGTGCCAGCTTTAGAAAATGTGGTCAGGGCAAAGTATCAACAGGAGCAAATTTACAACAGAGGTAGGAGGCATTATAAAAGTCATAGTGATTTACAGAACTACAAAAGTTATCATCAACAGACATCAGCATAATCTGTTAGTCATTCATGAGCTGTATCCCATCCAACAATAAACTTCCAAGAGAATTTCTTAAAAAGTCCAGAACGCTTTGCAATCATCGTACGTTCAGAAAAAGAAATGAACGTTTATGTGCTGTTACCTGAAGCATGGAGGGGCATGTTTCAAGTAACATAAAAGGCATAAAACCTGACAAAAAATTGTAAGAGGAGAAGCCAAACACAATACTTTGCAAAAGAATCTTTCTCCAGTTATGCTTTTGCATCTTGACCTCTCAGAATTCTGTTATTTGAAAAGGTGTTGGTTGGCTCACTGTGCCCAGAAAAAACTCTGCAAGAACAAGCCCTCCCCATAAAGCCTCAGTCCTGGTGATAAATTGGAAAGGGGTTGAGTGTGCTAAGGTGGGCAGGTACCATATTCCCTACCATGAACTGGGAATACTCATCTCACCTTCCTCCACCCACGGCACCACTGGGTGTCAATGGATTTGCAAGGGTTGCTCATCCAGGTACCTTGCTTTGTTCCCACTGTCCTTGAGCACAGCTGAATATTCAGAGAACACACACAAGGCTCTGGGTTTGAAGTTAACCAGCCAAGGCCTCATCCCTCACTCAGCACAGAACCACATGTGGGATGAACCTTCTCCACTTGCACACCCACTTGGTGAGCTGGGGACTCAGTCCTGCAGAAACAATTACTGCTGCATGTTAAACTCCAGGGCTCTGCACTACATTATCTTGATCCCAAATTTATACTTTTGCACGCTGGGATTTGAGAATGTGCCCAAGAAATGGAGACTGCAGCTGCCAGTGCCTAGTCCTGTTCTACAGGAGATTTGGGGACCTGTCTACAGTTCCTTCTTGCACCACAGTCTCCAAGCAGAGCACAGAACACACCTTGGCCACCCTTCACACTCCCCACTGTCAGCCCCTGGGTGCACTTCCAGGTGCTGCCACTATGGAATGTGTCATTTAAATGTGGAGTTTATCTTTTAAATTCTCCTGGTGGGTAATGAATAGCACTATTTTATTTCATTAAAGTTAGGAGATTAGGGGGTATTTTATGGCCTGTATTCCACATTGCTCTGGAAATAATTTTAACAAATACTACATCAGAGTAAGTGCGTTTGCTGCACAATAGATATCATCTACTTATGTTATCCTTCAATGTACAGAGGGATAAATATGAATCCCACATGTGGGAAATTGTTAATATTATAGCACACAAGAAATCTTAGTGAATACTCTCATAATATATTATTCATTACACAGAGTGCTTGAAGACTGAGAGTTCCCATGACTACAGTATAAAACCAGTTTACTCATAAACTAGGAGTTCAAAAACACATCCCAGCATAAGTTACCAGAGAAAATCTCAACAATGCAGGTTATTGTTCAGTGCAGAATGACTAAACATGAGCAATACATATAGTAGGTTTGATCATCTACAGACATCACACTTTGCTTGGGTCTCACCTCCCTGGGACTCCCACATCCCAAATATCCAGGCCTAACTCTTGCCCCACATTCCCACTACCTCACTGGATCCTTAGTTCTTCCTGTGGTTCCTTGAACTGTACACACAGATTATCTTCGAATACTCCATTATTTAGCAGCACTAGAAATCAGAACCAAGTTAAATACACATTGCATGTGTTTCTGAGTTGTACCCACTGATGCCACATCAGTGCTGTCCTGTCCTGAAGACACTCATAATATGAACCAGAATTACAATTTTCAAAAGTGCCTACATGACTTTAAAGCCCAAGTTTTTGGATCTGTTTTAGCATTTTTCTCTGAGGTTTTGAAAGCCTGACCAAATACTGAACTTGAAATTTTATGGGCAAAAACATTCCCAGTTTAATTCTGCATCTTCAGTTTAGCCCAGTTGGATGTGTTAAAACTTTTCTACAGCATCATTATGCACATGCATGTGTTATCACTCCTGTTACAAAACTGTGTACATGCCACACTTTTCCAGTGGCTCAAATGATCTCAGCTGGATATTCATGTATAATTATTTTCACATAGTCACTCTCTGCCTGGGAGATCTTACATTGGCCTGTCACTGGAAATAATTGCTCTAAATTATTTTTGGATGATGTTTTACACATATAATGAACAAATGCAAAGACCATGTGATGGATAAATCCAGTTAAAATCTTTTAAAAGCCGTTATTCTTATTTCTAGACTACAAATTACTGATTTAACAATGATTTGATAATGGAGTGGGGGAATTCTTGCAACTCCACCAAGAAAATACGCCCTCTTATTGCAGGGCATAATTCCCTCCATGTATTTGAATTATTAAATCCATTATCATTGTTCTAAGATAAATGTTCATGACTTCTCTTTCTACACCATCCAAACTCAATGTATTTGCCTTTCTATGCTCATGGTTTCCTCAGATATTGGCTGGATTGTCCATTTCTACCTTTATAACTTGACTGATTCCTCTCATTAATATGCTCATTTTTTTTCTTACTGCATCACTTTGCTGCATTGACTTCATATTTTTATTTCTGGCTTTTTTAGAGCATTTGACTTTGGCTATTTACAGGTTTGGCCACAGCAGAATTTGAGAAAAGGGAAACAAGATAAAACATCTCCACACAGAAAGACACAGTAAAAATAGAACAGGTAATTGTTGGTACATCAACTAAATCCTTTACAACAAATTCCTTTATCCCAGACCTGAAAAATAAAACCATTATTATCCATTAAGTACATAACTCCAGTTCACAGCTCATTCCAGCAGTAAAAGTCACTGCCTATGACCAGGGAATCTACATGAAAATACCACTTCCTGCTCTGTGAGCAGGACATTCCCAGCTCCATGGACACAGGACTTTTCCCAGCACTGGCTCTCCTGTCACCCTTGGTGCCTCTGCAACACGAGCTCACAGCTCTGGAAATGCAAACCAGAACTGGAGCACGTGTTCCAAAGCCTGTGCACACCCAGCCAACAGGCAACATCCTCTGTGTCCTGCCGGGGATTTCCATGGAGAAAATGGGTGTCAGGTTGGGTGTCTGGTTCTTTCCCACTTCTTTCCAATGGACCAAAATTTTGCTCTTCAGGCACTGACAATAAATAACAGGTTATCTTCTTAAACTACGTTCAGCCTTCAGAATCTGGAGGTTCATGGCAAAGGGAGGGTATCCCTGGAAGTGAAACCATCCATGTGATCCCAGGGGTTGTATACAGGACATGCATTATGCAAAGCCAGGTGTGAGGAGGGTGGCTCACCAGACTTCCAAAGATTATGGAAAGACACTGTTCTTTAAATGTAACTTCTGTGACCTCCTCCTCACCCACAGTTGTCCAAGCCACCAAGGGCCTGCTGACATCCACTTATTAAACTCAGAGAATACTTGGTCTCTGACTTCAGTAGGAGCTGCCTCAAGCCTTAGTGGCTTGAAAACAAGGCTTTTAATTGTGTTGCTTTTTCCTTAAATTAAAATTTAAAACGCATCTGAAACACCCAAGAATTTTTATTTTGAATTGCTTTTAAATATGCAAAGGAACTTAGAGAAATATTAATTAGGACTAGAGCTGAGGACTTGCAAGGCAATAGCAGCTTGGTGCAACTTTAAACTGCTTTATAAGCCCGTGAGAAATAAGGGTTCTGACACAAATAGCAGAGATGTTAAACTTACTGCTCTGTTGCATCAAACAAAGAAGGACACAAACAATGTATTTTGCTTGGTTAATTGATATTATTCTGATAACTGTTTCCATGACCACCAGCTATACACTTCTCCTTGGATCCTGCTTCTGCCACCCTTTAAGGCACTAAAATCATTTTACTTCTGAGATTCTCTGGGTAGAACCCACCCAAAAATCTCTTTAGAAATTGTTACGTCTTTAAAAAAAGACTACGCGGGTTTGTTGTCGTATCAATCCTTACGCCTTTGGATCATCTCAATGACTAAGAGCACCCATTTTGACTTTTAAACTTGACAGATGTCAGCTTAGCATCATATTTAGAAGATAATCATGTGTAACTTATGCTGTAACTAAGTAAATTGCAGTAAACAAGCAGCAAAAGTCACTGTCAGCAAACAGAGCAGACGACAATTCTGAAACAAGGTCTGTGGTTTCCAAACTGGCTGCATTTCATCTTAATCTTTCATAAGTAGCACAGAATAGACCTTTGTTAGCGTGTCTCATACTTACTGTTATGGATCATTAATTATAGTTCTAAGAAAAAAATATAATTCTGAATAGAATTGGCTGAATTATTCATTAGAGTTACACTTGTCTGCAAGTGTCGTCGGCATGTAGATCATGATCATCTTAGCTGTATTCATTATTTTAAATTATTTCCAAAATACCTCCTACAGATAGTTCTTGATCTGTAGTCATTTAGGAGCTGCTAGTTGAAAACATTTAGAATTTATATGCTGGGCATTTACAGCTTGATATCTAGTCAGAAATATACATCAATGACCACACTTACAACATCTCATGTGATCATAGACCTGAATGAATCAGAATCAGCTCTGATCAGTAAGTGTGTCCATCAGCAAAAGCCACTTGGTCCCTCCTTGTGTCAGGAATTTTCTGCTCCGTGGATAAGCAAAAAGAGCACAGATCTTGCCTGGAAAAGTGTTACGGAGCAGAGACAGATGGACAGGACAATACGGAAACAGCATCGTGATCCTCTGCATGCAGGGACAATTGGTTTGGGAATTCATTTTCAGAGATCAGAAGGGAAGATGAACCGAAATGATGGAATCCTGTCTCCTCAAGCATGAGGCAGAAAATGAAGTGACTGAAATAGAGACAAACTGTCAGCTGAAATGCCAGAACAAAATCCCTAGGAAAGAGATTTGGCCAGCTTGGCAAAAGCAGGTGTGTTCCAGATGTGGATCTTTCAAAGACTCTTTGCTTATGCAGACAAAGTCCAAATATTGCAAGAGTTTTAAGTATTTGATAAACCAGAATCTGGTAGCAGATGCTCCACTATAAACCCATCTTCCACTACTGGAATTACTCTGAATTTACTACAGCAGGAAGGAGTGGAGAATGTTTCTGACCAGAGAACTTCTGCTCCTTGATCTGGAGGAAACTGGACTTCCTTAGAGGTGTCTCTTAGAATTACTGTAATTAACATGGAGATCAATCTTTAACATGTATTTGAATGCAAACCAAGTGCAGCACTGAACAAGCAACACGTGGAAGCAGTTTGCTAAT
Source organism: Calyptomena viridis (assembly GCA_013390005.1). Lineage (NCBI taxonomy): Eukaryota > Metazoa > Chordata > Aves > Passeriformes > Eurylaimidae > Calyptomena > Calyptomena viridis. The sequence goes on from WEIV01003506.1 coordinate 876,751, forward strand.
GTCCATTATTCCTCCTGCCCCAGAAGAAGCTGGAATGGAAGGTGGCAACGGGAGCAAAAGGACTGTGGAAAGGCAATAGTGAAAGAAACAGAACCCCAAGGCAAAAAGAGAGGTCACATTATCTTGACATGGCTCTGAATGTAGTCTGTTGTATCATATACAGACCATGGACTGCAGTGGGATCGATGTATCAGCCAGATCACTGGTGGAGCTGATGTCTTTTACTAGATGGACTCATAAGCTTCTTGAAATGAGCCACAAATAATTCTGGTTTTATTATGGTTGAAAGGAACATCCCCTGTACATCAAGTCAGGAATTTACATCTTTTGTAACAGACGATCCAAACCACCATTTTACATCTATTGACAAGACCTCAGATTAAATTTAGGATGAGCCCCACTAGGAAAAACACTGATGTGTACAGATATTTTCTCAATGCTTTATTAGATACAGAATACTAAATGGGCTGTCATCCATGTAACTGCTCGTGCACCATTTGCCAGATGTTGTTTGTGTGTCCACAGCAATGTAGTCATATTAAAATGAATGGAACTGTTTATTTTTGCCTGCTGCTCACTCATAGCAGAGCCTCCACTCAGCATCCTGGCCTGATGCTTCCAGCAAGACACAGCTAAGCAGATATTAACTGCAGATTTCACTTCTTCATTGACCTACAGTACAAGTCAATTAATGGTTTAATATTACTCAGACATTCATTAAAGCTTGAAGCAGGCAGAATTTCATCTGTTTGATTCTTGCTGTTTAAGAGTGTCCAGGGAGAATATCTAGAGTTGGTGGGTTGTGACCACCTACTTTTGGAGCAAAACCACAGATTTTTTTTTCTGCAGTAAACAGTGTGTTATCCTGATAAGAATTTGTACTGTGTCAAAATACAGAAATATTCTCCCATGAGAGTCACTCAGTGGCCAGGTTTTACTGTGATCTTAGGGAGGTGCTACTTCTGCTACTACCTGCTTCATTTTATGTATTACATTTTGACAACTGCTGCTCAGTAGCATGTCTTTCTGTTATCTACCCCATTATCTGATGGTCTATTAACACCACTTAGATAAAAAAACTGTGCTTGATGGCAAGATAATACCAGTAAATAATTATATTTCCTTTTCATTCTTTGATATTAATAAGCTGTTACACATTTAAACTGATCCACTTCTGTCCATCCACAGTCACTGTCATTTGTATTTCTGTAGCATGTTAGAGAGATGCCCCCACACTCCTGATGTTATACATGTCTGCAGATTCAAATTTGTCAGAAGCTTAAGAGAGTTCTCATCAGGGATTAGCCCAGACACCATCTGCAACAATTATAAATCATCTCGGTAGGAAAAGCCTGGAAAGTGCATTTAGGAGGATGCAAAGTAAATCAGACTGGGCCAAATGCATCCCGTCTGCTCCTGAGCACCAACTCCCATCTCCACATCCACTGTGGCTGCTCAGCTCCTTCAGCTCTGCCAACGTGGACCTGCTGCTCCTCTCTCTGTGCCAGACAGGCACTAACTTGACTTGCAGAGACATCTTAAGAAATGCACGTGCTGTTCCGTGCCCTGTTGCTGTGGCTGCACACGGCTCATCGACTGCAGAACGGGGCTGATGTAGCTCCTGGAGTTTCTGTGTTCCAGTGGCACCATCCAAAGTCTCTGGACATTGACCCCACTTCAGCTCCCAACTCCAGCACAGAAGGGACCTCATGCTTTTGGCCTCTTGCAGAGAAAGAACAGAAGCAGAAGGAAAATGGTACAAATTCCCCTAAGAACATATGGGGAAGAAAGAGAAAGATCTTCTAGTAAACTTAATAGAGCTATGATGATTTATACCCCCTGCAAATCAGGCCCTTAATCTACACAAGCAGGCTGTCAAAGGGGGGCTGGGGCAGCTGGAGTGAATCCAGCTGTGTAACAGCCACTCTGTCCCGGCTTCGCCTCGAGCATCATTTGCAAAAGCAGTCAGCAACAACTCCAGTTCTCACTCCAATATTGATTGTGGTAGTTGCTGATGTATGAAGCAGAACACAAGTTAATTATCAGATTCCAGGTTAAGTTTGCCTGACTGGCAGTTAGAGGAAACCTTATCTTGATGGGTAAACTCAAATAATATGTTAAGGAAGAGAGACAAAGGAAAGTAAACACGGAGCTCAAATACTGCAGCCAGGGGTTTGTCTCCACAATCTGCAACCTGTTCCCTGAACGCAGCTTTAACTGCACAGTTAAAACCAGCATATGGAAAAGACACTACAAAAAGCAGCTATATTGATGATGTATCTCTGACTAACTGATATCAACCACGGAGGGTCTTATCTTCAGGTGATTTGTTCATGGCACTATCTTTACAGAACAGTAAAAAGTATGAAATACCTGTCATGATGGCACACAAATATCCCAGTCTGTCCCCTCTATAATGGATGACTGAAGACAAGCAATAGTGGGTAAGGAAAATTAATGGCTCAAGAAAAAATTAATAAGGTGCTTTCATGAGCTGAGGAAATGACTGTGGATCCCTTCAGCTATGCAAACCCCACCTGAAGACCTGTGTCTCCCACATGTTTAGCTACAGATTGAGGTTATTGCTCCATGAGCACTAATAACTTCCCCCATGAGAACACAAAGGAACCCCTGAAAGGCCTGGCAGTCCAGCCCAGCAAGGCAATAATGCTCTCCAACTGTTCTTATGCCTTTTCCTGGTAAGACCATTTGCCCCTAAAACTGGTTTTCCCTTTCTCAATTAAATTCCAATGCCATCCCCTCCACCATGCTATAGTTTAATAACTTTAATACTTAAGGAAAGTGAGATACAAATCCAAACTTCTGTGGAAAGTACCCAAAAAGGTGCCCAAACACAGCTCCAACAGCCTGACTATGGCTCAGTCTCTAGGCTACCATAAGAGAATGGGGCCAGTGCTGTGATACCTCTTCCCCCTTGCCAAGCTTTAAACAATGCAATATTTTTTGGAGTATTTTGGGATGACACTGATCAAATCAAGGAAATGCATATTCACTGAGAAAGTCATCCAGTCAGGCCCCTGTGTGATGTGGGTGAAGAGGCACCTCATGGCAGGTCAGGACCAGATGCTCAGTCTCAGCAACACACTTTGATGTCTGGGATTGTACAAGATTTTGGGTGGTGTGTAAGAAGCATTTTTGTGTCTTGCAGAGGACTGTACACAGAAAAATGAGTTAATTTGAGAGCTAAGAGAGTTAATTCCAGAGTTACAGAGTTAATTCCAGCAGAGCAGGTGCCTATCCAAGATGACAATTTTGGAAGAGCTGCAAGAGCTGGCAGTGGGACCAATTCCATTAATTCACCCTTTTCTTCAGCACTTCAAAGGAGGCAGGTTCTATTTGCATACACCTGCCATCCCGAGCCAAACTTTGCACCTTCTCCTGTTCCTCCAGCTGCAGTGGACCCTCCTGGGCCACATGGAGCAATCCCAGCCGAGCTGCCTGGAAGGGCACTGTCACAAAAACCTGTCCTCTGCCAGGCTGCAACACAAAGGGTTCCTCTGACAGCTGCCTGAGCCCACAGCCCTGCTCCCACCCCTAATCCCCTCCTCCATAATTTAATAAGCTTCTCCATAGCGAGGTTCTCCCTCCCCCACGCCGCGATTCCCTTTCCCCTTCCCAGCCAGGCTATGACAGCCAGAGAAGGAAAACTCCCCGGTGCATTGTTAAAGGCCTAACTCCCCAAGCCAAAGACAGGCTCAGTTAACATTAAAGCCTTTTCCCTTGTGAGCAACCTGAGCTGAGATTAAGGAATGAGCCCACACTGTCAACCTTAACCCCGATGTGAGGCTGGTAACTAGGGCAACAGCATCTCACAAATCAACCCTGCCATGCTGTCTTGTCTTCTGACACTGCACCACCAACTATGAGAGGTAAGTGGATGGGTAAATAAAAACTGAACATCACCCACTCCTCTGGCTCATATTTTAGTCCTGGAGTCACTAAGAGCTAGGAATGGTTATTTATTAATGCTGATATTAATGCCAAATTGGAAAAGAGTTCTCTCCCTGTGCGAGGCACACACCAGATGATAGCGGGCTCCTTTCTCGCTTGGACTCCAGCATAATTATTTACAGAAGGTAGCACAAAATTATCTTCCCAATATTAGACTCAAGCTGCTTGTCTGGTTTAGCCTGATCTTTATTTATAGACACAGAGTCTGGAAGCTGTTTGTATGCAGAGCAGGACATAGTGACCTACTCTGGCTCACTTATGTAATAGTTTCAAAGCAGACTTAGTGTAAATTGACCCTAATCTGATCTTGAATTGTCACACATTATAATTCCAAAAATAAACCGGCATTTATCTCACTTTATGCAACTCATTTATTTGAGAATTGGAAATAACCAAAGACTTATAAATCTAAGGGTTATTTATAAATGTCTTGAACTTTTTTTAAGGTCCCTCATTAACTATGACCATTAAAACAATTGACTAAGGTGTTATTATACCACACAGCTGGGGAGAGCTCTGTAATAAACTCAGCTCAGCTTTAGAGTCAGTTTCCAAATGCAAATACTATATTCACAGAAAGCAAACTTAAAGACAAAATTTCCATGTGGTTTTTGAAAGCAAGCCTTAACATTCACCTAGCCAAATTTGCAAGGAGACAGCACCTTTAAGCATACAAGGAGTGCTCTTTTCCCATCAGTATTTGAGCAAATTTTCAGCTCCATCTCCACAATTTTTTGAACAGGCAAGAGCTTTCCATTGGCATCTCGATTGTATATTTCAATTGGACTCATGGAAGGGAATACAAAAGAGGTAAAAAGAGGTATAAACATAGACTCTAAAATTAATTTTGAAACCTGAATGACTATTCGCAGGTATTTTTACAATATTTACTTAACTGATGAGTGGCAGGTCTATGAAAACACAGAAACACATTTGGAGTGGTTTCTAACAACTTTGAGCAATAATTTCCTGCCAAAAAACTGATATAAAAGGGTCTTAGTATCAATGGAAAACAGGTCCATCACATTCTTCCTTTATATCGGTATTAACTAATTAATCAGCTAAACTGATTATGCATGCTATTCAAATTTGGCCTTTCTAAAATGCCATAGCTGGGGTTCCAAGTGATTTCTTACACGGTAAGTTGTATTAATTTACAGTAATTATCTGCATGTTAAAAAAGGCTCCAGTCCCACACACTGGCCTGGTACAGCAGATCATTCTTTGCAGGCTGTTCATGGCCCACATCAGGTTGTGCAGAGGTAACTCACTGACATCCATCTTTACTATCAGTGAGGAACACACAGATGGGCTGGCAGTGCCCAACAGCAGTCAGTGTGCACACTCTCCAGTGCAGCTGGTAGTCCTTGCATTGCACAGGTTATAGAGCATTTATGATCAGAAGCCACCTTCTGAGATCCTTGTCCATTCCACTATATACCAAGTTATTCATTCTCTATTGTTGAGTGGAATGGAGCCTCCTGCTTACTTTTAGTATTTAGAATATTTCACATTGATGTGCAAGGGGAGGCAACAACTTATGCTATTGCTGCTATTGCTCCTGAAAAAGTAACTGTTTATTTTAAACTACGTTGGTCCAACACCTTTACAAATGAGCGTTTGTGTGTTTTTTATTTGTGCATCAGGCAGTTGATTCTTGACAAAAAACTCTTGTTCAGGCCCTCAGGCCTGGCATGGTGCTCATTTTCTGTGCAGATCTGTATGAACTAATGACAAAACACTGCATCATTTGGAAGGGTATTTTCCTTCAGACTTCCTGCAGCTTAGTTCTGGGTAAAAATACCTCTCTGGACACTGGCAGTACATTATCACACAGAGATACAGCATCTGATCCTGCTGAGATGCCCACAGAGAGCTCCAAAACAGAGATCCTTACAGGCCTTCCAAAGCATTACCTAACTTGCATTTTTCCTGATAGAGTCAGAGTTTGTTTGTTTAAATCAGGTTACAAGGACAACATATGGGGAAGGAAAAGGTCTTATTTTTGCCATGCTGGTTTGCACCATTCCCTTTCAGTTCTCCATAGATGTCTCTTTGTTTCCCAGAGCAGGTGAAGGAAGAGATCTCCCCAAGGGAAGGCTGTAGGGAAGAGGATGAAGGCTTCTCCCCAGGGAGATCTCAGCCATCCCACAGGGCACCAGCTTTGTCTCTGCAGCTGCTCCTCTCCCTCTAATACGACCTTAAAACTAAGTCCCAAATCCCACTCAATGCTCCAGGCACCAGATATGGGATATTTAACCCCCTTTATCTCCTATTTCAGCCTTCCCACGTCACACTAAGGTTCTGGCATTGTGATGATGGTCTTACACCTGACACAGGGTGAAGAAACTCAGGGTAAGTCCTTGCTGCATTCCTGTTTCCATGTGTGCAATCCAGGAGAAAAATACATAGAAGGGAGGCTCAAGGACAAGACTTTAAAACAAAACTAAGTCTTATTGCACCAGTTGCATTCCTATTAATGTCATGTAATAGGCACCGGTATTTAATTTTTCCTTCCAAAATACCTTTTAAAGACACTTATGTTTGCAAGTAGGCAATATTTCTGCCACACTAAATGTGCTGTGGAGGAAAGATTCCACTGTCTGCTGCTTTATCTGGGAGTCAATAAGGGGTGGTAGGAATGGATTCCTCTGACTCCAGCAGAGACTGGATTACCTATATTTGGCATAATGGAAATAAAAGTGAAAATGAGTGCATATTTCTTTTGAGATATTAAAAATTAAATCTTCCTTTAATTAAAGTACCTTTGTTCTGAATAAATATTTTTTCTTTACCTATAATACCAAATACCTAATTGAACGTGTACTAATGAGCTTAAAATAGTTCATCTTGATATTGATTTTCCTTGTTATTTACTACCACCATCTAGAATTTTTAATTAAGAGTTGAAAAAATTGTAAAAAAAAAAAATCAATCCTAAAACACACCTTCAAAGAGATTTTTAAATCACCCAAGAACAATACAAAGACAAATTGAATACAGAGGGGAAAAAATATGTGAATCCTCAGTAACAGCTCTGCCTTGATAGCATCTCTGTCTTCAGAATGGTTAAGGAGCAATTGTTACTCTCAGGTAGGTAACTAGGTGGTGAGAACATGACATCTCTGAGGAAGGAAGAGCAGTTTAGTATTGCAGGCATTTACCAAGAAAACACAGAAATCAGACAACCAGAAACTCACTCAAACAAATGGTACTAAACATCAAATGCCACCAAAAGGAACCCGGAGATCACAGGCTGCAGGACTGAACAGACACAGGAATGGAACTTTCCAGAGGCACAATTACTGAAGGTATCTGAAATAACAACTTTGAAAGGTCAGGGGTTTGGGCTATCTGAAAACTGGACCCCAACCGAGTACTTACAACTCTATCTGAGATAAAGTTTCTGACACAGATTGCTGGGGAGTTTCTGCACTGACTTTCCAGCTCCATGATAAAATTAAGGCTCCAAGATTAGCAACATACCAAGAACATCTGTACCCAACTCAAGTTGTCTGTGATAATATGTCTCTCAGATACTGTGATCACCCAAAGAGATATTCTTCACTTAAAATACACTTTTATTTCAAAACCAAAATTCCGGAGGCAAAAGTTCTCTTTCCTCCCTTTCCTGATTCTAAGGTTTGAAGCCATGGCTTACCCACTAGCCACCTGAAGTCAAGAAATGAGCACCTCTGAGGACACCAGAGAGGCCTGAACACACCAGGCATTTCACAACTTTTCTCTAATGACACGACCTGGGTGGTTTCTTTATAGAAGGCCACATATAATTGACAATTTGGTTCCATAAAAGCTTTACATACGGTATTTTCTCTAGTCTTGCTAACAATGCCTGGATTATAAACATCTTTGGGACATAGTCTGCATCCCATCTCATAGTTTTCCATGTCATCCAGGAAAAGTGCACCAGGAGCTTCTGTTTGATTAGATCCCAGGGCACGGCTATAACTCAAACAATTATTAAAGAAATAGATCTGAAATCAGTAAGATGATATCACATCTACCCCCCATAGCCTTGGATTTTCAGACAATATGCCTAGACCTGCCTTCCCAAAACAGTTACATCAGTCATTAAAAAATAAAAACACAAGAGAAAGAGAATCCACAAGAGAATCCACAAGAGAACTGAACTAGGTAGTGAAACAACCTCCACTTCCAAGGGAAAGCTCTCTATTTTAATTACCAACACACTCCAGACCTCCAGTTAAAGTAAGTTTAGAATTCTTGGGAGGGCTCACAGTGTGACCCTGCCAGTGAGCAGAGTCTGCTCTGTGCCCACATAAATTGGTTTACAGGCTGAAAGTGTCTCAGACAAGAAGGAGCCGTGGCTTCCTCACCCACCTCGTGCTGCAGAAGGGCAGGAGCCAGTTATTGGAGCAACCTGGGCAAACCTCAGCTTGCAGAGAGCACATAACGCAGTGAGTCCACAGGAAAAATTCTTCCACCTTTCCAGGAGGATCAGGACCTCAAGTTTCACTTGTCTTCATTGGGAGTTTCTCTCTTAATTACCCAGAATTTTCTAACTAAGGCACACGGGCTGTGCAGCTGAGAGCCATCACTTTTTGTGACAAGAAACCTCTCCCTACATTTCTGGATCAGAAATGCCAAATGGATGCCTGGAAGACCCAACAAGTAGGACCCTCAGCAGCTCCAGTGAGTGCTGAAAGCCAAGCTGGGCAGCAGTAATATGTTTGTGAACAACAATGCTTCCCTCCAGCCTGCCTTTGGCATGTGTTTTTTTCCCTGCAGGGCTTCATGTGGGAACCAATTCAGTTCCTCTGAGTGGATTTCAAATGTCATTTTCAGGAGAGAAAAATAATTTGTGTTGTACATTTTCTCAAGCTTCATAAGCATTACTGGCTCAGTGTAACATTAGTCATATCCTTACAGTCCAGCAGTGCTATAATCTCTGCTTTACTATGCAAACACCATCACTCATGCTTAGACTTTAACTAACTCTTTTCTCAATGCACTCAGCCTGTTAGAAATCTTGCTTGACAGCTCTTAGATATCTACACAGTATATTTTCAAACCCTCAGCAACAAAACTGAAGCATATACAATCTCTCATGATATTGGTCCTTATCCAATTGAAGGGTTGAGTTTAGACTTCAATTATTTATGAACTATTAGTTTCCTGAGCTAATCAAATAATTTCACCTAAACAGTAGAATAGCTTTTAACAAGTAAAACAGTGCAACACTTTATAATCCTGCTTGACAATCTGCTGCCATAGGCAGGGACAAATTGCTGTGCACGTGCCACTCAGATTTAAAACTGATAATGGACAATCTGAAGATAAACATTAATCTTCCAGACACGTTACACCACACAGAAAACAAGCAGTGACAAAAATATTTAGACACCAGACATGTCTGGCTGTTTCAAAACCAGTCTAAGGCAAATATAATAAACAATCATTATTTTAAGAGAATAGTTGCTGTATGGGGAGCTGTTCCAGCTGTTGTTGAAATGACCTATTGTGTAGTGCTTAGTGTCGTTCCCTAAGAAAATTTACACATATATTTACCTGGGAGACAATGTAACTTGTCACATAAGTACAGCACTGCCATGTGCTATAGGAATCACAAACCAAGCCCCTCAGAATCATGAGATGAACTTAGAAATTTTGTGGGTGCCCCTCTTGGCCTTGCCCTCATTCTGCTCTTGCCATTCACCTTGGTTGGGTATTTCTGTTTCCTCATTTTCAGGTGGACTCTGAGCTCATGTTCACATGGTTTGGTAGCTGTGTACCTTAATATGTCCACTTTCCTTCACCTTGACTACAAATCACAAGCTACATTCAGATTCCTAACTCATGCCCAGTTTCTCCAGCTATTAAACATGGTTTGATCACAGACCTGGACATAACCCTTGGGAATGACTGATGGTATCTTGGTCTCATTCACCTAATAAATATATTTTTATGTATTAGTGAATTACCAAAAAGATATATGAATGTTCTATTTTTGCTGTGTGGTTCTAGATTATTTCTGTATAAACAGCAGCCTTATTTCTGTATAAACAGCAGCCTTATTTAAAGCTTTTTTAAATCCAGCTATAGATCTGTTTTCTGAAGTAAAAGCTAAGATTTTTATGTAAAGGATGAGCTTCCACGAATATCACTATTTCATCATTCATGATAAAAGTGTGAAAGCTGGTAGTACTGTAAAGCCAAAGATAGAAGAATCTGGACTAATTCTAACAACACACAAAAATGGTTTTCACATTAAGCCATTGATTTTTTTTTTATTTATTCTTGACTCTGAGTTTTCCAAGCTTTCTTATCTGTTGGTTCACAGAAGTGTTACCTTGAACATTACAATTCATAGTAGCACCAGTCCCTGGCAAGAATTTTTATTTTTTCTCAGTAAGATATTTATCGATCCAGTTCATACTGATAAAAAAAAATATTACCATAGACTGATAAGCTCAAATATTTGCCTTGATGAAACATTAACTACTTTTTACAGTATGAATAAGTATGGATAATTATGACCACAGTTTCAAATATATGCACGTGGCTTTGCACAAAACTCCCTCTTTTCTTTCTGGAGCATTTTATAGTGAATAAAAATGTATATTCACAAGGTGAGATTTTTAAAAACACTGCAATCCATTGAAAACAGTCCATCAGGAACATTGGATTCTGAAATCTACTGCCCATTTCATCCACAAAATTCTCGTCTCTTGACATATCTATCATATCTGTTCATTCTGAGTCTGACCTGCACAGGTCTAAGGATCTGTAGGCTCAGGTCCTCATCCTACGTGTGCCTCAGTTCCTTCCTAAGGGCAGAGGAAGATGAAAGAGCTTTGCAAGTCAAGCTCCAGTGGATTTAGGAATGGCAGTTTAAAACATTAGTATTTCTAGCTCTCTACCTCATCCTTTTGCCAGAGGTTAATGTCAGCCTAATGGGATGTAGTTATGCTTGAGATGGCACAGTTTATTGCCCAGGGGGTTCCTTTAACCGTGTGGATATGTGGATACCTGCAGAGATGTGGGTGGGACAACAGGAGTGACAGTTTGTGAAGCCACTGCAGTTAATCCATCAGAGCTTTAAATTGCATCTCTACCCTCCTCTGACTTGAGCCATGCAATTCCAGTTCATACTGGTAAATCCAGTAATTCAGGTATGTAACTTAGCATTGTCATTTTATTTTTATGTAATCTAATTACATTTCAAAGTACTACATTTTTCTTTACTTCCAGGATTTTCTAGTTCTAAGTTATTGTTTTGTATTACTATCTTCAACCCAACCAAAAGTCATTCCATAGAACCACCGTACTCATACATGGGACGTTCTTTAGATTTATTTGATGCCAGAATTATTGGGCTGGTCAATGAAGTTATTCCATTAAGAAAAAATCCATCTTGGGAAGTAAACATCTAAAAATGAGATGTAAAGCCTAAATGCAAGGATTTGGGTTACATGTTGGCACTCTGCTTCATAGTAGGAATCTATTTATACTTGCTATGCTGTGTTATTCACCAGGGGAATTGGAAACACATTCGCAAATTAAAGTCTGAGTCAGAACAGTCTCTTGCTGGAGTAGGAAAACAAAAACAACAACAGTGACACAGAGCCAGAGTAAAACAGCTTAATTTGTGTCTACAGGGAACATGTTTTTCCTCTAGCTTATACCTTTAGAATTTATTGCATCAAACCCTCTGCTTATGGATGACTCACTTCAGACACAGGCATTGGTAATTCTCCTACATGTGCCCCCTGCTCCAGCTGCCATCCTGGGCACCAGAGATCACAGAGTCATTGAGCATCTCAAACTGCAAGGGACCCATAAGGATCAAGACTGAGGCCTCCAGCACCAAAACCACACATTTCCATAAACATCATCTTAAGATGTGCAGGAAAGGCAGTTCCTCAGAGCACAAAATCAACGGGAGGGTTTTCTGCAGGAGATGCAGCCAAGCTGGATTCACACTAAGGAAATCCACCCTGTCCTGAGTGTGTGTGGAGACCAGGGCACCCTCCTGAGAGGTCTCTGTCATCTGGTAGCAGCTGAGGACAACCTGCACATTCACTTTGCTGGATGATAAATCCTCCTCACTGCAGGAGGGGGGGGTGATGCTGCTCAAGGTCGACTGGTTCCCTGCTTTTTATGGTGCTTTTCTTGCCCATGGTATCCTACAGAATGACAGAATCATTAAGGTTGGAAAAGACTTCCAAGATCATTGAGTCCAACCTTCAAATGAAGGCTGACCTACTGAAAATGTGGGCCAATGCAGGCAGCAGAGGATGAATCCTAAATATTATATTATTATAGGATACTATATTAAGTCTTAGAATACAAAGCAATATGAAAAACCATTTCTTAATTAAAATGCTACATGGAAGTATTTTCCCCTAAAGTGCTACTGACTGACTTTAAACCACACCTGACCCCCATTAACAAGAGAGATGTGCATGTGTAAGCAGTGAGTGCAAGGATCAGCAGTGCTAGGAACACGTAAGCCATGTTTATCTGTGAGGACTGAGTGAGCCAATGGCACAGCCTTAGTCCCATCTGTGCACATGGACCACGTTTTGTGCCCAACTTCTACCACGAACTCAAAATGACCTTCAGACAGAGACATCCCTTTTTTACATCCCCACACATAAACCCACTGATCTTCATGGATACTTAAGACTGACAGGCAGGACATGTCAGTCAAGCCCTGCAGGTCAGAGCCAGGCTTGGGCTGGGTTTGGAAGCAAGAGCGGATACACAGGGAGACCCAACTCTGCCCAAAACCAGAGAAGGCAAAAAAACCCAAAACATTTGTCTCAGCCAAGGTTTTAAACAGGAAGGCATGATCACATCATGGGCCATGAAAACCAAAACTACTGAGCCAAAGGGTGAGCAGAAAGCATGATGAGAAGCCAAGGGAAGGGTCAGGAAGCCAGGGAGCATGTACAGCAAGCAGGATTTGCAGGAGGGACCAAAGCCAGGCAGCGAAGCCTGAGCAGGCTGGTTGGAGGAGGAATCAGAAGCAAAACAGAGACTTACAGCTGCTGCCAAGGGACACATGGAACTGCCAAGAGCAGTATTTCCACATCTGACTGGTGGTGGGGGAACCACCGAGAGCCCCACAAGGTGCAGCTCAGCTGGGCTCTGCACCCCTGAGCTAAAGGCCACAGCAGAGCCTGGCTGTCCTGCCCCTGGGCAGAGCTGCTCTGGGATCACACACAGATGGGCTGCAGAGGGGTTTTAGCCATTTGGGGGAAAACTGTTCCCAGAACAAACATATCTCTGTAAGAGCATGAAGGAAACACTTCAGTGTATCAACAACACAAGGCATTTTTACCCACATGGAGTTTCCTGCTGCTTTTTTCATCTGCTATTTTCTTTTTGAATTACACAAGAGCCACTCTTTCTAGTAATTGTTCTATTGCTTATAGTCTGCCAGAGAAGACCTGCTACTGCCCTGCAAACCTATCCTTAGCAAAAGAGACAACAAATATGTCAACTGAACCTGTCTCTCTTTTTAATGTTGTTATCATTATCCTCCTTTGGATATGGACCTACTTTCCATAAAAGGTGATATCTTATGCACTAGAACTAATAGTAAATAATCTGATTTTAACTTACAGATGTGCTTAGCAGCCAAGAAGATTGACTACTGCCCACGTTATTGATTAGAGAAAACATATCAATGCACATCAACTCTACATTGCCACTGGAACCCCTTAAAACTAATGACTTTCAATTACTCAATGCAGAAGTGGCAGATGTGACAATTGCTTATTCAAATATTGATTCCAGAGATCACATGAGTGATGCTGTTTGAATTTATGGAGCACTAAACTTTGCCTTTCAAACAGCAGATGCACCTTTCGATCACTGATAGGGTTCGTTTGGTTGTTAATCTCAGGCAATAATGGGATGAATTTCACTGTTGCAAGTACTGATTTGTAGACATCTCCAAGGGAATCTCTCTAGCACCTACACCTAATGGCTGACAATGTATTTGTCTACAAAAGGAGTAAACTATCCAAGTCTGCAGTGTTGTGCAACTTCCCTAATAGGCTGACAATCACTTATTAATTGTAAAAGGTTTGCACAGCATTAAAAAGGTCTATAAATTCCACCGATGGCAAAAGCCATAGTAGCCCATAACGTTTTACTGGGCACTGAAATGGGAGAGTTTTGTGGGTATTAACTACAATTGCAGCCTCCAAGAGTTTACATTTCTGTTCTCACTATCTTTTGCTTATTTTCTTCCAAGTGTGAAGAGAGGTGTGAGTAAATTGACCAAAGCATTATGTCTTCTTTTTCTTCTATTTACACAAATCTTTGAATTTTTATGCTTTTCATATTTTTTACATGTTTTTGTTTTACCATGTCATATAAAAAAGCCCTGTGTTAATAGAAGGAAGAACTGATCTAATAAAAAGATATTATGTGAGTTATTCAATAACTCTTGCAGATATTCTAAGAGGTGACTATGCAACCTTGAGTAGAGTTGCATGTACACACAAAAACACATTCACACACACATTCATATTGCATATAAATGAAAACACTAATATGATGTACTTACTCATTTGTTTAATCCATTCCAGGTTTATAGAATAACATGAATAACTGAATTATTCTTTAATGTTCCAAAAATTGCTAAACTGCAATTAAACTTGACCTAAAGCTCCACACTCACAACTAATATACACTGGGGTTTGGATTCATGTGATCCTGAGCTTGATACAAGAGAATTGACCCATGTCTGCACATGTCTCAGTAAGGCTGCCCAGATATGTCATTTCCAATTCTTCATGTTGACCCCTCCATCTTCCTTTCTTAGCTAAAGTGTTCAGTCATCTCCATCCTGCCAAAAAAATTCCAAGCATACAGCTGATCCTGAGCTCTCCTATTGACCCTTTGTAACACTCAAAATAGAAGATGCTAAGGAACACTTCTGCACCACAAGGACTAATCATTCCTTTCATAACCTCCTTTAATGCTTTGCATTAAATGTTCAATACTTTCAGATGGTGATTAATGTCCTCAATGAGAGAAATAATGTATTTTTATATGTGTGCATTTTCAAGTATATCTTACTCAAAAAATGTGCAACAACTGTTGGGTTTTCCCTGATGAGTTACAGGATTAACACTAAACCAGCAGCCCCTCTGTGTGACCTTGTGCTCTGCACAGCCAAATCCATAAACTCACTGTGTTCTTGCCCAGCTCGAGGAACCTGAGGAGATGCAAAGGACTAAAATATGCCTTTTGGACCCACTGCTGCTTGCTGTGTTTTTCAGAGAAAGGGGCAATTCCAGGGTGTTCCTGTAAGGGGGAATGTGCATCTTAACTCTCCAGATCAGTTAGTCCCAAGTGCAGGGCAGGAGGAACAGTCTTTTATGCACCTCCATACACAGTGTGAGCACATCCCTGTTCTTGACTGTGGAAGCTGCTTCTGAGGGTTTCTCTGATAAATGACATTTCAATTTACCATATTACCTGTAAACTACAGTCTGCAGGCCAAATTCTGCTCCCATTTGTCCTTGCAATGTCTGCAGTCCATGAACAGTGTCACAGATTATGATAATCACCTTTGAAATTAATCAGGTGTAGCCTGCTGGGGCTTGTTCTTAAGGAGCCTTATGGAAAGGGGATGTCTTTCCATGGGAATATAAACACACATAATGTCCAGCACAGGAAGACTTTGCAGGAAAAGACAAAAGGTGTGACAGTGGCTCAGCAAGTCACCTCTGAAGAGACTCTGAGCTCATGTCACCACAGGCCCTCACTGCAGATAACAGCTCATTTCTGCATGTCCTGCCTGGCTTTTAGGTGACACAGAACCGACTGTGGTGGGTTTTCCTACTTGTATTTATGCAACAGCAGAGGCAGTTGTATTCCAAAGGTGGAAATGGACTGGCCAAGATGCTGCAAAGTGTGGATGTGCAAGTGCCATTGATTTTAAGTGGGACTGTACCCAACTTTGCCTCCTAAGCACACAGTAAAGTGCTCTGCAAGGCTAACACAAGACTGCTCAACACCTTTCACTGCTTTGACTCCAGCTGAAATTCAGATAAAAGGGAAAATATTTTCTTTCACTATAGTCCTCGTGTTGTCACAGAAATGCACTTGGGAAATAAAAACCCTTTGGCTGCCTGTGAGAAATTCTCAGTGCAGCCAGTGCATACCACACTTTTGCTGTGATATGCATGGGATCTCCTACAAACTTCTGAGTAGGAGGCAAAGGGTAGGAGGAAAAACTACTCCTTCAAAACCTGCTGCTGAGGCAATTCATTGTGCAGCTTTATTCAGATTGGAATAGTCATCGCCCCAGAATCTGAGAGCCTAATTATTGTTCTTGAACAGTAAAGCAATTGCTAACAACATGAGATTTGTCTGCCAGTTCAAACTTTTGCTGGAGGGCACTCAATGCCTTTATCAGAAACAACTGGGAGTATGGTTTCACATCACATATGGGCCCAGAAGGGCTACTTTATAGATATCTAAAGAAAACTGAAGGCTTTGGTGGGGATACTTTTAAGTCTGAGCATGAAGAGCTCCTTCCCTGCCAGCAAATGCCTCTTCTACAGATAATCAACAGTTTCCTCTACCCCAATTCAGGAGAGGGTTTTGCTTCAGAAAATACATGGCTGTCAAAAGATACAGCCTCAAACTGCCACTGCTCCTGCAACAATGCAGTTTTCTGAATCAATGTTCTGCCTGAAGCAGTTCAGAGCTCGGTGTCACCTAATCAGGTACTTTGTGTTGTGCCTCCATAGCTGGGGTGCTACCAGGATATGAGCAACTAGTTAGTATTAATTTGGGTATTTTCCACTATATTCCAGTAGACATTTATCCACAATGTGGTTGAAACAGAGCACATCTAAGCTATAATACTCAGCAGAATTTTCAAATAGAGGTAAACCTTTACTTATCAACTTTACGAGTTGACACTTGTGTCTTTTGCCACACTTCAGCTACATCCCTAATTGTTACTCAGAATCCTTTGGATGGGAGAGAAATTTGTGGTAATGAATGTTTTGATCTTGGGAGGGGAAAGGAATAACTATCACTGAGAAAGTACTGTATTATTATTTTACCTACAACTTATATGATTCCAGTCGAGTTTCCTTCTTTCATACACACTCAGATGCATTTCTGGTTAAAGGAGCAGTATGAAGACAAGCCACTTTTAGCCCTCCAACAGGAGTGCTGCAATTTTCTGCATACCATTTACCCTTTCAGGAACACATCTTCATAAGATGCCTTGATATTTATCATCTGAAAAATACAACTATATCAAAGACCTTTACCTTAAAAAAATGTTGCTCCTGTTGACAATGGCAGACACCATTTTCCCCTTAATGTTTTCTTGTGCTAATTGTAGGTGATATGAAGTTCACATCACTTAGCTCCAGGGTGAAATCTCACAGCAAAAGCCAGTATGATAAAGCCAAGTATTTCTTCTGGTAAATACAAAGCCAGCTACTGATTTGTAAGAAAGTCAGCTGTGTGTAGCACACAGCACTGGATACTCATTCATATTAATCCAATAAAGGAGAAAATGCTGAAGAAAATCATCTGCAAAAAGTTCTTGGGCCCCGATTCTCATTTACAACAAAAGCACCTTTAGACTTACAGTACTGTAAGAGAATACTGAGTTGGGCATAAACATAATATAAAATTCTATTCCTCCAAGCCCTCATCCTTGCCAGCAAGGTATAAAGGTGACTGGGCAGTCAAATCTGTTTCCTTACAACATTATGTCATGTTATATTCCATTTCAAAATTATGTTTAAACATAATATAACTGATTTGCCCTGAACTTCTAATTTGCAGCCCATTGTCCTTGTCCTCCACGAGCAACAATGAAGAAACACAGTCAGCATCCCACTCCTGGATACAATATAATCACATTAGGCAAGTGGAGAAGTCAATGACAGCCTGACCCACAACCTGCACTTGCTCGAGAGTCGACCTCTCTTACCTTCAGGGATGAATAGGGATCAGTCTCAGGAATGCTGGATGAGGAATGGGAACTCCTCAGCATCCCCTGCCTGCATGGGTTTATTTCAGTGATAAAAGGAAATTTCCTTCTGAGCTATGACCAACTCAGTCTGCACTCAGGATTACGTTCTCAGCCGGTGTGTATCCGTGTAGTTACACGGATCAGCCCAGCCCAGGTTCCCACTGTTTCAGCTCTTGGAGACTCCTCCAGGCTTTGCCCTGTTCATGGTGTCTGGAGGACTTTGCACAGAGAGACAGAAACAAAATGCAAAGGTTGAGG
Organism: Calyptomena viridis; assembly: GCA_013390005.1. Classification (NCBI taxonomy): domain Eukaryota; kingdom Metazoa; phylum Chordata; class Aves; order Passeriformes; family Eurylaimidae; genus Calyptomena; species Calyptomena viridis. The sequence goes on from WEIV01003506.1 coordinate 894,992, forward strand.
AAGCACACATCCTTCTAATAATGATGCCTTTTCACTGCAAATTCCACAAAGGAATTTATCTTTATAGTTTGTCATCCCAGAACATCTCCTGGTCTCTGTTTGCCAAATGCTCTGCATTTCACCAGTGAAACCCATATTTCTGCACAGACTCCCACACCATTGATGATTTTAGAAGGGAAAAGACATCTTTCTGAAAACACTTCTTAATACTCCACTACAGTAAATCAGATCAATGGAACTAAGTACTTTTGCCTTTTAACATCCAGCATTTGGTCAAGATACTCTACATAAGCACAAGCATTTATGACTGAAAATTCAAGTATTTACATGAATTTTAAAATTTCTTTGGAGAGGAGATGTCAAAATTTAGTTTTTTCCACTAGCCATTATTTCCCAGTCTCACCTTTTCCCCTGATGGTCACACAGCCAAGTTTTTCATACACAGAGATGATGTGAGGAGTTTCTTCAGCAGCAGCAGTGGGAAATCCAGTGTTACCTACACACACTCACTAACAACTGAAGAATCAGATGCCTGACAAAACTAGTGGGGAGTTCCAGTGACTCAGCCTAAAGGGATATGAGAATTTATAACACCTCACAAACTATCCCACCTCTCCCCTTCCCCAGAGGTTACTGTCACTGTCACGTCAGCAGAAGGAAATAGTGACTTTCTAGGGACTAACTATCAATATTAGTAACTGGATATACTGGTCTTTACCAAAGTGAGAGGTAGAGAAGTTATGTTTTAGGCACTCTCACTAGCACAATCTCAGGAGCATTTTTGGATCAGCAAAACAAATTAACCTCCATCAGAATTAGTGCAAGGCACTGAAACGGGCACTTCCACCTCTACAAATAGAACCATTAAATCTTCAAGAGCAGTGAACAATTATTTCTTTTGTGTTTCAGTGAAAACACAGCCACCAGTGACTGCCCCACAAGGGAGATTTTGTGCTGTGCCTTTGAGCAGCCACCTCTCCCAATCCCAGGCTGTCCATCCAGCTGGGATTCAAAGAACAAGACCCTCCTGAACATGAGCACCACTCCTGTGAGACACAAGCCTTCCTGGCAGGTCCCCTTCAGTTCTCCATCACACAACTGCACTTTTACTACAGATGGAGACTCTCCATCACACTCACTCTGATTTCTTACTGCTTCAGCTGCCACAGCAATGTTAAGCAATATTAATTGTGTTTATGCAACCTCTAATGCAATTCAGTTCCACAGAACATCATGAGTCATTTGATCCTGTAATTTTGCAGTTTCTCCAGACTAAATCTGACCTTAACTGGTTCAACACAACCAAACTCAGGACCAAACCAAAATATTGAACTTGAGGTTGAATGTGTGGTTGAAGGATCATTTTTCTTTCCCAAACTGAGGCTAGAACTAAACCAGAGATATTCAGTTATAAGGTCACCCTGAATGGCAGAAGTGAGATGGAGATTTTCTTCTTTCATTCTGACATATGAAAAGAAGATGGAAAAATTCCTGAAATGTTTTGGCTTTGGCAGTACATCTAATCTGTCCTCAGATGAGCCTGCATGCATAATTGAAACTATAGCAGCAATTCTGCTACTGAAGCTAATATTATACTTTCCTTCAAGATGGTCTGCAATAACAGGAGTATGAATTTAGCACAGTGAATTATACAAACTGAACACAAGCAAACCACCATCAGAGGAGAATCTTCACTCACAGATATTTGCTATTGCAAACATCAGTATTTCTGAAGTAAATTATCCAAACCCACACACTTCTGGCTGTTAAATGAAGAAGTGTGTCAGGGACTTTCTCCTTGCCTCTCTATCTGGACAACACTGTGCAAACACAGCAAAAGTTCCATCAACTTTGGTAACATCAATACATCACTCTTGACTCACGTATTTGGTGTGATGTTCATTAAAGTTCATCCCAATTTATTAAAAGAGTCTCTAATAAAAGAATGTGCAGTTGACTTTAGCCAGGCCTGAACCAGGCACTACAATTTCTGAATTACTTCATTACCCACAGTCGACTAAATCAATAATATCTGGATCAAAACCATCTCTCTTTCAGCCTCATAATTACAGAATAAGATGCTTCATTGTACTGTTATTGCAGATTAAATTGATTCCACATACTTCTAAAGAATGGTATTTTCAGGGCCCCCATCTGTTCTGTTTTCCTTGTCACGTTCTCCTGTCAGCTAAATTGTCAACCTTTCACTCCTGGCTCGGGCAACTTCTGAAAATGTGGGCTCATCAATTCCAGTGCAGAGCCAAGGCAGAGCCTCCTGGTGTAACTTAAGTGACCATGACACATCAGTAGCACAACAATGTTGAGAGGAGATTTTGGTAAAGGAAAAGGTCAGATTAAAAACACCTTTTCCGACCCATAATCAAATATATTTGTTCATAATCAAGAAATTAAAAAAAAAAAAACACCTCTGAAAGATTAAAAAAAAAAGAAAAAAAGATAACTGCACATGTTGATGGTGCCCCGGGATATTTTAACTTGCTTGCCAAGATATGCTGGGGTTTGGGAAGCTATTGTGCTTATTCTTGTTGCTCAATAAAAAATAATTAGTTGCCGTGGTAACTGCCACATCATGTCATGCTTATGTTGTTTCTGGGATAAAGAGCACCTTCTTAAATAAAGAGTCATCACTTTGTGGTAAAATGCTTTTGCTTTTTGTCATATCTATGATAAACAGTTTCACTCTATTTTAAACTTCCTGTATGGAGATGACACCATATGGTCAGACAATTTTCTTTTCCCTTTCCATGGTGGAATAAGCCATTTTTATCTTCATTAGGGAATTAAGCAATGGTTGTGATAACAGAGGATGGAAATTATTTGCCATATTTTTTGGATATTCCAGGTGAAGTCTTTTAATGGAATCAAAATAACAAAATAATTGCTTTGATGCATTCCTTGGTAACCCATTTCATAGAATAAAGTGTGTATTGACTGAACTTGTATTGAGTTATATGAAAGGAGAAATACGAGGTTCTGAAGAAAGCAGTAACAGATTGTGCACAGATTTATGGCTGCTCTAGAACATGCAAAAGCTTCGTTAATGAAGGTGAAAATAAGCAAGAAGATCTGTAAAGTCTGACTATGGCTGGTCCAGCAACATGGTAAAACACACCCTTTCCTGCACATCCTCCATCCCTCCTTTCCCCACGCCAGGGCAGGAGGATGTTTTCTAAGCTTATCTAACACCTTGCAATCCCAAGGGTTGGCAGCTTGGAGTAAAGCAGATCACAGTTCCCCTTTCCCAGCAACCACCACATTCCTTATTCTTCTTCCCAGTAAGTCAGTGCATTCATTTAAGAACAGCAGAGCCAATAAAAGCCCATTCCCAGAAACCTACCTCTTTGTGCCACTCCCTCACCACCTCATTTTCCTGTACTTTAAGTTACCCAAGCAGATTGTTAGTAAGGTTTTGAGTTTAATTTTCACAACTACTTTTTTAAAAGCTTCCTGATAAATAATTAAAAATTTGTTCTTTCAAAGAGATGTTATGGTCTAATCTCATTTCACATTCTATCATCAACTTGCAGAGTAATATTTGTTTATTATTTTACCATTCAAAGCCCAGGCTTCAGAAAAAGTGATCTATATGTATCCCCTCAGCACAAGGATGGTTTGTGCACACAAGTTTGGGCTGTTCAGTAACTCAGACATGGACAGACAAATAGAGCAGCTGGATGCCACCATGTCTCAGTCATTCTGGTCACCTTTCAAGATGCTCTTACAATGAGAGCTCACACTCTGTATGAGCTTTACAAACTTTTTTTTTCATCTGACTACTAAAGGCTTATAAAAACCAGTTCTTTTTCCATAGAAAGAAAATCTGGTATTCTCTGAACAACTTTTTACAAACAGTTGGACTCACAGCAGCACTGACTAAAGGTGATATTCAGCAGACAGGCCATTGCAGATGAGGACAAGGAAGAGGAAACTGGGAAAAATTCTTACTAAGCAGAACACAATTAATATATCTTCAATATCAATAATAATTTGATTTACAGTGCAGTGAAACGTTCCTCACCAAGGTGCAAGAACCTGAGAAGTGACCCCTCACTCCACCACTGTGTTCCACCCCAGTTTCTACAAGTACAGAGCCACTAAATACAACAAACATCAAAGCCTCAGCACCTGGGAGGTGAACATAAGCCACAAGCTTATTTGCATGCATTCAAAAAGCTACATTAAAATAATGCTATTTCTGTTGTATTTCAGCCTTCCCAAATGTCACATTTACAGCTGCACATGCAATTTTCATTTGTCTCCCTTGTGCATCCAAGCTGTGCACTGGGGCAGACTGGCTGGCAGAGGCAAAATATGACCATGTAGTCCAAGATCACAGTATTTACATGTATGGAAATGAACAGGACTTCTAACCAACACAATTCTGAAATTCTCCTAACTTCTGTATGGCTTTTTACCATCTCATATATATTAATTATTATATTGAATTTTTAAACACTTAGACTACAGAAAAAATTTGGGGCACATACATCTTCTAACAGGCTCTCTCTGTTGTGTCTCAATATCAGGAGGAGAATTGATTCCTTGCTACTTAAAACAGGTTCCCATCACTTGAGAGCAGGGGAAAATGTGTATCACCTCACAAGGGGAGATGGCTGTTACCTTCAGAAGATTGTACTGCACTTTTAGCACCAAGTTCTGGGTTCATACCGTGCTCCAAGGTGGGGATACAAAGCAACAGCACCAGATCTTGAGTCAGATGAAGGTGGGATGCCAGGTGTGGAGGACAGGGCCACCTTGATGTCCCCAGACCTCCCAGGTCCCCTCAGGACACTGCTGTGTGCCTGTTCCTGCACTGCTGGCAGCGTGTGCTGGGCTCTGCAGAGTTCAGGGATTGGAGCAGACTGACTGCGTTTCCATGAGGATCTCCTGGGAGAGAGGGGAAATGTGATTTCTAACATCTCACAGCTTGGTTAAACTTGTAAAGAATGGCACTGGACCAGTAAAGGCCAGTTCGTACCTGACACGGTCCGGCCGCTGCCGACGTCCCCACTGTCCAGACTGGCCCCCTGTGACAGCAGCCACCAGTGCCAGGGGTGACACAACCCCAGCAGGGATTAGATGGGGCTGTGCATAAGGACAAGTACGAGACCTTACACACTTGCCCTTGGACAGACTTAGTCCTGGATAACTGGATATCACACGTGTGTCTTCGGCAGGTAAAGGAAGCAGGGAGTCCTCTCTGGGGTGCAACAACCCCACTTCATTCAGACTCTGAGGCAACCGAACCTCAGAGCTCTACTTAACACCAGGGGAGGCAAACCCAGAAAAGCCTCCAGCAAGGGAGGGCAACCGTATTTAACTGGGTGGTAACTGGGGTGGAGACAGGGATGGACCAATAGGAACTCAGGATAGGTGGGTTAGGGAAGGATTGACATACAGGATGGACCAATAGGGATAGGGGGAGGAGTGGGGAAGGGCACATGGACCAATGGGGTACGGAGGAGCATAGAAGGGACTGGAACACTGGGAGGGGGTTGGGTGATTGACAGCGAAGGTACTGGAACAATGGGTGTGGTTTGGGTGATGGACAGGGAAGGATCTGGAAGAAGGGGAGGAGCTGGGGAGGGGTTTAGAGGATTTACATAATAAGGGGCTAATACAATCAACAGAATAAACCAATACAGACCAGGGGGTAACAGAACAAACCATTAGGACATAATGACAGGATAAGTTGATACAAAAAGGAGGACAAACTTAAAAACAGACCACCACATGTACCCTTAGAGGCTCGGTTTTAGTCTGTTCTTGTGCTGGTTTCCCTTGCTAAGTATATAAAGATTGCTGTAAGCTGTGGGGATGAAAATGCTTCCCAAAAAAACACTCAGGGTTTTTTACACTGGATAATATTGGGCAACCTTAATGTAACAGCTCGGTTCCACTTTTAAATGACAGATGTTTTAATACACAAAGTAAGAGCTGCTTATTTTTGGGATCTTGTTCTTGCAGCAAGAGACTTGATCAAAAACCTAACAAAGAAAGAAAACGATGTCTCTAAAGAAAAAAAGGTTCTATTGCTGTAATTTTAGGGGAGGATTTTCATAAATGTTACTTTGCTACTTTTAAAATGTATTGACAGAATCTACACATTTTTTGCCGAGATGGTTAAATATTTAATTGAATTTAAGTATCAAAATTTTGAACATTCTTATGAGAAAGTTTGGAAATTATTACTAAGCAGGAATAACTCCCAAAAAAAACCCAAAAAGTTAAAACAAAAAAATGCAGCTATTCCCAACACCTTGGAATGGAAATAATCTGGAAACTACAAGAATATTTCCATGTGTCTGCACTTTTTCAGTCATCAGTCTTGAGTTAGATTTTGGGGTTTTTTTAATAGCCCTATATCGATTTTTTTTAAAAAAGGTACTTTAGGTCTTCTTTATAAACATACGAATTTTACTCACACCGTGACTTTATAATCCATATTTTGAACCCATTTGCCACTAATTACATTTCCTCCATAAAGGCAGGCAAACAAAGCCTGCATTTTCCTTGCCATGCCGTGCACTCTCTGCATCACATGGAGCTGCACAGGGTTTGCAGCCTTGCAGGATGCCACTCCCTTTTCCCGAACCAGAAAACATGAGTCAGACTATTTAGCAAGAAGCAAGAGTTTGCTGGAGAAGCATTTTTTCGCAGCATGTTGCAAACTGGCAGGCGGGAGGGGGCAGAGTTCCAGTCTGGTTTGTATTTATAGATTCATTTAAAGGGTATGACTAATGGCCAGTATAAATATGAGATGAAGCTCAAAGTAAAAGTGAAACCTTATTGTTTCGTGGGAGCCAAAAAAAAAAAAAAAAAGGACATATAAATTATCCAGCCTGGAAGAGCAGAGCAGAGTTTAGAGCTCATCTCAGTGCTGTGATCCAAACCCACAGCTTGGCCTTTAAGACAGAAACCAGTGGCTGCCTCTGCAGTGTCCTCAGCAGCAGCATAAGGACACATGTGCCCCATGGCAAGCTCTGTTTATGTCTACATTTTAGAGGCTTATATGTGCTTTGAAACTTATCCTTAACCTCATTAAATTCTTTATGGTGTTGCCTGCTCATGCTGCCCCCACACAGAGACAGACACACAGTTCCCTCTGGAAGGGAGGCAGTGGACATGTCCCACATCCTGGGCACACCCCACTGTGGGGCAGAAGTGTGGGTGCAACTACAGACTAAACCAAGGCATGGGAAGGAAGATTAAAAGTCTTGTCAACAGGGGAATCAGCAAAAAACTAGGATATGTGATCTGATAGAAAGCATCAATAGTAACACTGACAGAGAGCAAGGCATACCTGTGCAGCACAGACCTGCCCTGTGCTGCAGGCAAGGTCCACTGCACCTTGGGAGTGGTTTGGTCAGGGCTTTTCCATGTTTCTTTCCATTAAATTGGTCTCCTGAGCAAGAAATGCTACACTGTAGGACACTGGGCCACGAGCACAGCCCTTACCCAGCCCCTCAGACTGATTCTGCAGCCCACAGTGAGACCTGTGCTGCTCCAGCTCCTGCCCAGGCAGACCCTGATCCACACGGATCATGGATTGGTGCTGGGGGTCTGGGGGCCCTGGCAGTGGTGACACATTCATTGTCTGTCACAGGCTTTACTTACCCTGTCTACCATTTAAAACTGAGACAAAACTCCCAGCCACCTTACTTAATTGATTTATTAGTGGGAAAAGACACCAGCTTACAAATTAGAATTCCTCATTTCTGACTCTATTGAGGGTGTTCTAGACTCCCCCATATAATAAAAGGTCACCTGTAAGGTACCACCTCATTTCTGTTGGCACTTGGGGCAGCCACTTGCACTCAGTGTGGGGCTGGGCAGGCTGCACCACAAAAATCCCTAATTCCAAATGCAATCTCCTCCAGCACAGCCCTATGGATGAGGTGAATAAACAGCACTCCTAAGCAGGCAGCTCATGCAGTGCTCATCTGGCTGTTCTGAACCCTGTCCATGGCTCAGTCACCACCATTCTGTCTTCACTGGGCTATGGCAAGAACCACAGGGAAAGCAAAGAAAATGGCAGTCAAAAAAAACCTCCTCCCTTCACTTCTGGCTGGAAAGCAAATAATGTTCTGCTTCTACTTTCATTTTTCAAATTATACTCATCTAGTTCTCGTGCTGTCTTATTAAATCATATAGAAATAAATGTTGCCTAAGAATCAAACATTTCTCTGAGCGACTCAATTTAGCCGTTGGCCATGGGACAATGTTTTGAGATAATTTAGTGGTGGGCACAAACAATGAAAATCCTATGGAAACTGTCAAAAATTAAAATAATTTCTAGCCCAAAGCTGTATTTATAGAACAATGCTTAAGTCTCAAAAAGCAAGATCAGATTACTGGTTCAGTGTACCAAAAGAAAGCAATAACAAAAGCCTTACTTATAAAGGTGTGATGAAAAAGATTAATACAAACCTGAAATCAGTAATCTGAAAGACTACTTTATCATACTGTGTCTGAAAAACGTTGGGGAAATATTGACTCATTGGTCATTCAGTATTTGAAAACATCACACTTTTCATTACACACATATTGAAAGAAAGGTCTTTCCATTTTAGCTCAGTGGTGACATTGTTATCACTGTAAATTACCTCAGCACTGTCTCAAAACCAAGAGAACACAACCAATTCTATTCTTCATTAATGCTTTCAAAAAGAAAGGCCCAGATTTCCAAAAACAATGTAGGTCAACATGACCTAAACGTCCAAATGCTTGAGCAAATTCTGAATTACATTCCTGATTCTGCCTGGTTGCCTTGAAAATCTGAAAATAATTTTTCTATCCAAAATACTTCTGGGCACTGTCATTCCACTATTTTAATTCCACAATCCAGATGTTATTGATGAAGTATGGATTACATTACACTTAATGCATTAGCATTCAATTAGGATTCAGTTTCTGATTATTCACATTAGAAATATCCTTATCAAAAGCACACAGATGGGAGAAGATTTAATAATTACTTCTTTCATATAAATTCACAGAAAGAAGTCAGGCAAGTAGTCGCTTATAAAAATTAATGGAGGTTTGCTAAACTGCTCAATGGTTGAAACTAATTTCTTTTAATCACCAAGCAAATTAAATATTAAGAAGATACATTTCCCATTTATTTCATAAATTTCTGTGCAAGCAGGAATAAAGATTTCTCACGTGGTCAAAATCTGAAGAGAGAATGAATCAAAAGGCAGATTTTCAAACTCAACCGAACCCTGTGTTCTCCACTGGAGAGATGTTTGTTTTCCAGCCACTTCTTTTGACATCTGTGCTGCAGAGCAGGACTGGAGGTGAGGGCTGAGCAAGGCTTGGCCACCAACACACCTCTGGGATAGAGCAGGCTGGCAGAGAATGGATTGAGAGCATCCCTGGGCAGAAGGACTCGGGAGTGTTGGTTGATCACAAGCTCAACATGACCCAGCAACGCAGCCCAGAAAGCCCAAGAGTGCCCTGGGCTGCATCCAAAGCAGTGTGGGCAGCAGGTCCAGGGAGGGGATTCTGCCCCTCTACTACACTTGGAATGATGTGTCCAGCCCTGGGGCAGGCAGCACCAGCAGGCAGCTCGAGAAGGACATGGACCTGCTGGAGTGAGTCCAGAGGAGGCTCAGAGAGCTCGACCACTTCTCCTGTGAAGACTCCTGGGAGAGTTGGGGTTGTTCAGCCTGGAAAATGGAAGGCTCCAGGGAGATCTTACAGCACCTTCCAGTGCCCAAAGGGGCTCCAAGAGAGATGGAGAGGGAGTTGGGACAAAGGCATGGAGTGACAGGACAAGGGGAGAACTGAAAGGCAGCAGCTTTAGATTAGATATTAGGAAGAAATTCTTTCCTTGTGAGGGTGGTGAGGCCCTGGCACAGGTTGCCCAGAGGAGCCATAGAAATGTCCAAGGCCAGGCTGGACAGGCAATCTGCAGCAGTGGAAGGTGTCCCTGCCCATGACAGGGGATATATCCAGATGATCTCTTCCAACCCAAACCATGGTGCACAAACCCCTGAAAACTGACAGACCTGTAGTGGAATGGAATGAAGGACAAATCTGATTGCCTTAACATTTCCTTAACTTCTCTCCCTGCCTTCACTTTGAAAGATTAATTCCTCTTCCCACTCTTATTTCTTTCTTTCAAATTTCTCCTGTACAAACACACAGTTGAGTGGCTGAGGAAGCTTTCTACAATTAAAACCTCTGCATTTAAAGTAAGATTCTTATGTCAGTTAGTGTTCGTAGGAAACATATTTTGCTTACACGTATAGATAGATATATATATATATATATACACACACACCAAAAAGTCATTTTACACTTAAACAGTGATGGTTTGTACTCTGACAAAGTAAAGTAACAGTGTACATTGTGTGTGTGTGTGTGTAGCCAGTAGGAGACAGCAGGCAAGCAAGGGCTATGAAGGGTTCAGCAGACATCGTTATGCACAATATAATTCTTATTTCTCAACAGCACGAACAAATTCTGGCACTGTGGCTCTTTATGAACAGCACTTGACCCCCAAGTGGACCGTTCACATCATCTCAAGAAAGGCTTGAAGAGTCTGGCCCCTGGTGAGCCCAGGATGATCCAGGGAATGAAACATTTGAGCACAACAGCTCAGGTCAACACTGCTCCATGAACAACTTGATTTCTTCAAGAGCAATAAATTTGACATCAGGCAAAAGAAAACTGCTATTCCTGGACAAGTACAATGCTCATGCTGGGTAAGAACTCTCTACAGTCACTTCAGTAAAGTAACATGGCTGAGAATTTGTTCAGTGGAGATTTCCGGAAGGATATTGGCAATTCAGGGACAAGCAGTTATCCCTTTTTTTGACCCCATTTTATCCCACTGCTGCCTCCTAAACATTGCTGGTTGTGAACACACTCCTGGACACAAGCTACACTTCTACTGGGCTTTGCCACTGCCTGCAGAGGACCAGGCAACTCCCTGAGGCTTAAAACACTGCTCACAACTCCTGCACTCCTTCCTGCCAGAGATTAAAATTCAGAGATTAACAGTTTTGTGGGTTCAAGAGCCAAGAGAAATCTGCATGGGAATCACTTTCCCTCCCCTGACATCGACTCCAAATAACAAGGCAAGGAATAACACTCCCCTAACATGGCTGAGTGCCCGAGGAAGCTGCACCTCAGACACCAAGGGTGCTGCTGTGCCAAACTGCAGCTGGTGCCCTCCTTTGAGCTGCTTCTGTAGGAGAAGTCCTGGCGTGGTTCAACTCTCTAAACCATGGAGGCACATGAGCAAGAACCCAGGCTCTGTCAAAAGCCTGAGGAGGCTGAGCCACAGCTATAATTCCAGGAGTGGAAGCACAGAGTGAGGGGCAGCTGTGCTTCTGCCAGCTGGGCTGGGCTGGGCTGGGCTGGGCTGGGCTGGGCTGGGCCCCTTTCACCAGTAGCTGGAAGTGTGTGTAGGAAGTCCAGACAAAAACCTAAGTGAGGTGGAAAGCTTTTAACTCCCTGCAAAAATGACATTATCTTTCCTCTAGACCTGTTTCTCAGTCTCCTCATGGGTTGGCCACACAAACATGTATCCCACTGCAGGACTGAGAGTGTGATCCACATGGCCCCAGGACCGCTGAAGAACTCCTGGATAACCCACAGCTTTGGTCTGCTCCCCTCCTTCTTTATCCACCACTAGAGAAAAACAAGACTTGCTCACCACCAGCAGCCTTTTACTGCTATTAAATGCTTTACAGGCAGAGTTCATTGCTCTGCTCCCATGGCAGGGCCCTCAGGACATCACTGTCATCTTCAAAACCCATTTAGACTGCAGCCAAAAAGCTTGGGTGCTTTTCCCTGGACACTGTGAACCAATCCTCCAGCAGCATGGTTTGCAGCATGGTTGGTGCTGGAAGACACTCTGTTCCTCCGCTATGAAAAATGGGTGGGGTCTTGTAAAACCAGGGATGCCATTTTTTGTTAAGGGTTGTTCTCACAGCCATTTACATCTCAAAAAAAAAAATCGTGCACATTTCTTCTCCCTCACACAGTGTTTGCAGGGTGCTTCCCCAGCTCGTTCTGTACACTCGGCTTCTGTCTGCCTGTTTTGTTTTGGCTGTTCCAATTTACATAGTACTTCCTCTCGCTGGGTAGATTTCAAGGTTACACTGGGGTCAAGCTGTATCTTTTGCAAACCAGGATGTAAACAAGTCTGGATAACTCATGTGATACGGTTCTGCCCACCCCCTTCTCTGTTTAGGAGGGGTTTTTTAGATTTATATTAGCATCAGAAATGATTCAGGATCCTTTTAAAGATCCAATTTCATATTTTCCAGCATCCAGTAAATTGGCTACATAGCAGGGAAATGCCAAGTGCTCTGAAATAACCAGAGCAAAGGATGCTGTGATAAGAAGCCCAGCACACCAAAAACTCACCCAAAGAGCAATACCCTGTCAACTAGAATTTGCTACTGTAGTAAAAAGAGCCTGAATTTTATGTTCCAACTGAAACATCTCCATAAAGAACCTTCACGTGCCAAAAAAAAAAAAAAAAAGGGTTTGATTAGGGATGGAATAGGCTTAGAATAATTCAGGCTGGTGAATCCTTGCCAGCTCCACTCCTCCACACATTCCTGCCTGCATTCTGATCTCATTATGCGCCAGGCGAGAGCGGGAGCTTCACTGGAACAGTTCTCACCCATCTGCATCCTCTCCTTACTTCTCCAACTGAAGGAGGATGTATATTTATAACCCCCTCCGAGACACTGTGCGGATTCAGGGAGCAAAGGCAGCGCGTGGTGCCGTGTGCTGGGAGGGGCAGCACGGCCTGGCTGGTGCAGATGATGCCCATGGGGATTTTCCTGTTCATCCTGGTGTATGAGGCTGAGGCTTTGTCTCAGATGAGCTACACGAGCTGCCCTAATACCTTGCTGGTGCTGAATGAAGACCAAAGCTTATGCTCAAACACCAGTTTTTCCTCCCACAGGTATTGAGAGTATTGGGATGTATCAAGCAAGGTCCCCTAAGGATCTGTCCTGAATCCAGGTCGATTCAGTGTTCTCACTAATGACTCAGCTCAGAGAAAGGACAGTGCAGTAGGTGCAGATGCTGGAAAACTCTCTTAGAATTCTCAACAGTCTCAGTGAATTGAAAAGAGCCTTAAATCAAGTCAAGACATCCAACAAAGGCAAGTGTGAAGTAGTAAGTAAAGGAAGGAGAAATCAAACAAATACAAAATGAGAAATAATTGGTTAAATAAGAGTACTGCAAAATGAGTGCTGGGAGTTATAGGGGACCCCAGGTGGAATATGACTCAACACTGACACACTGCAACAAAAAAAAGCAAAACTCATTCAATGATATATTAATACGACCGATGCATGTCAGACATCAGAAGCAATTATTCCTTTTCATTAAGCACCAGTGAAACTTCTCTTAGAGTGCAATTTGGAACACCATATTTTACCAAAAATGCAGAAAAATTTGAGAGGAAAATATCCTCCTATATGGCAGGGTTGAATTCTATTCTCTATTTGGTTTGGAAAAGAGGAAACACGGGAGAATATGACAGGAGCTTCCAACATAGTAAACAATAATGCAGGAATTAATTTAATTCAGAGGAAGCAATATATAAGCTATATATTAGGAAAAGTTTTCTAAGAATAGTGAAGAGCTGCAGAAGGATATCTGCAGGGTATCTCTGTGTCTGCCTAATTATCCCTGCCTCTCAGCATGGCTGATGATCCCAGGCTGGCTGCACTGTGCCTGCCTGATTGTCCAATGTCAAAACCAGCTGCTCTGAGCTAGTTGTGTTCTCTGTGCTCCGTGCAATGTTTCACAGCACTACTTTGCATTCGGATGGCATCGAGTTCCCTGCAGGACTGCATTGCTCTGAGTCAGAGCTCCACTACAACAAGTGTAGCTGGTCCCAGATGTCTTGCCTCACCTGCTCACGCCAGAACGGCACAAGCAAACACAGCTCAGTACAGGTTTCTGCAAGGACACAAAAACTCAGCAGCACATTAGCTCAGCATGCAAAGAAAATGTGGGGGGCCTTCTCCCAAACCTCAGAAAGACAGGTCACCCTGTTCCATGAAGAGCCAAGGTGACACCAGGCAGGTCCCCAGTAGCACCCTCTCTTCTCAGGGAAGTGCCTCTCCCAAATCCTTCTCAGTGTTGAGGTGCACTGACAGTCCTTGTCTCACAGAGGAGCCAAGTCCATCCAAGGTTACCATTACCAAAAGGAAGGCAGGACAGCAATTCTTCAGCTGCTTATGACAGTCAAAACATTTTTACTTGTCTGGGCAGCATCCATCTCTCCACTGTTCCTGCACTCTGGTTCTGCCCGTATACTCTGCCCTCTTTAGCTGGCACAGCAATTTCCTGGGACTGGTTTTCCCAAATTCTCTCACATTGAGTACGAGGGAGTCTTGCTGGAATATCCAAGGTATTGGATATTCTGGAGTAAAGCAACATGGGCAAGCTGAGGATCATGTCCAAAATGGAAAACTCAAACAGCAGAGGTGTCACCAGACCCACTGACTGGGAGCCTGTCAGACATTCTCTTACAAATTACTGCCATGGGCTCTTCCTAGGGCTCTTCTTCAGGATGTAACAGTCCTTGTGAGAAGCCCAAAGGACCTCAATAATTTCAGGGAGAAACAAAAAATAAAACCCTCTTTGTCTCAGAGCTGCAACCCAACCCAATATGTACATATGGGAAAAAATAATTGGAATAGACAAAGCCATGGGCAATTGGACAGATGATGTGCCTGAGAACTTTGAACATCTGTTGTGTGGTAAATATGCAACCATCAGCTTTTCTCCATAGTCTATCGACAAATTCAAATGAAAGAACAGGATGATAGCTTTTACTTATATGAAACTATCAAAGAGGTCCAGGAATTAATACACCATTGTAAAACACTAACTTGACAGATCAGCTCATTTGCTGACCAATGTTAACAGTCTACAGAGTGCATTTCCTACAAAACAACCTGGACAAAAGAGGGATTTCATGAGATCAACTCTCCTCTGCCTCCTTTCCCTCTTGTCACCTGCCTATTGTCACCCGCCCCTCCTCTAACACACCACTTCTCCAGCCTGTGGTCCCCTCTCTGATGGATCTATTTCCTGCATTGATCAGCTTCCACCTTGGAAATGCAGGTGTCACCAGGTCACACCACTCACTAGAGCTTTGAACAAGTGAATTCAGGCTTCTCTCACTTTGCAGAAGCTCCCTAAACCTCCATCACTTCATACTTCTCATTTAACCTCCCCATACCTCTGCTCTGCCATGGTGCCCATAAACACAACTGCTCAGCTGCTTTGTGTGTTGAACCACATTGTTTTGTGGTTTCCTTGCACCTTCTACCAGTATCCTCTGTCATCTCCCTCCAGGCCTTAGAGAACAGGCTTTCTGAAAGGACATCCTTTTTTTCTAGGTATTTATAATGCCTGGCACAGCCCAGTCTCTTCCAAAATCAAGGCTTGCGGGTGCTGCGGTAATAAAAATAAATAGAGGCATCACCATTAATTCACCTTCTCTTTCCATACAGGAAATTGTGATTGGCAGAAGAATTTGGGTCAGACATGCATTTTGTGCAATCTCATTGACAGCAACAGAGCATTAGGAGATGTAACTGGTGATGTTTAAAGCCAGAAAGGACCCAGAAAAAGTCACCAAAACTCTAAAACATGCCCTGTTACAAAGACAGTGAATCACCATCACCGAAGCAGTACTTTTATATTGCTAAAACAAGGTAAGAACACTTCATTTAATCCAGATTAGTGGCATGCTGTCGACCATAGGGATATTTTATTACTATTAAACTGTTGCTTTTCATGAATAGATTCCTGGCCAATGGCAAAAGTAAAGCACCAGAGGAAGATGAGGAGCCTGCAGAGAGCTCAGCTGATAAGAGAATGGGTTAAAGAGAAACTCCTCTTATTTGTGTGACAATCATCTTGTGAGAATATTTTCTGTCTGTGCTATTTTTGATTCCCAGTGAGATCCTTCCTACAAGAATATGGAATTAGAATTTGAATACAGGCATAGTAAGAGCACTTTGCATGTGTGCCCACACACCCCTCCTCCCCTCACACCTCCATCAGGGAGCTCCACTGCTGAGCAAGGTCAAATTATATCAATAAGGCACTGCAGGAAAATCTTTTACGTTCCCAGATTGGTTAGAGAAATTAGACCTCATCTCCTGGGATTTTCAAATCAAGAAATGTTGTTTATTTTAGGGACCACTGTAGCATTATATTTATGACTTACTAATCACCTTGGCTTGAAAATCCATGTCAAATGAGGAAACTCTTACACCTAGAAGATTTGCAAGGGATGGCCAGATTCTCTCTGTAGCCACTTGGTCTAATGGAAAGAAAAGTCTTCCTTTTCTGCACAGAGAATTTGAAATTACAGACATGTCCCTGCAATTATGGACTGAGTTACTTAACCTTTCTGACACCGATGTTCTCCCACAGGTCTCTTTTGGGAAGGAGCAACTCTCGGTGCACTCTTGTTGCAGGAAGAGATTTACTGGAGTGACTGAGTGAATGAAGAACCTTTGGTGCAGCACACACGTTCCTGGTGTGGTTTCAGCTGTGCCTGCACATGGCTGCACTTGGCTCCAGCTTCTCCAGAGCCTGGGAGAACCTCAGCACCGAGAGGGGCAGCACAAGATATTCTGTGTGTGACATCCCCAAACCAGAGCTCCGTGGTGGATGGACCCTTGGGATGCTGAGCTCTGAGCAGGAGGGAGAACCCTGCTGTGCAAACACCCATTGCTAGAGATGAGAGACCAGGTGTGACAGCACAAACAGGCCATGGGCAATTGTAGGCAGTGCAGGCCAGTTTTGTAACAGGGGTGGTTGCCAGTCTGGTGCTGCTTATGCAGAGTTCATGTGCAGCAAGATCGCAGCTTCTATTTCATTCAAGACTTTAAAAAGGCCCTTAGTTTTGTTTTTCAATGATGTAAGTTTTAAAAATTAACCTCCCAAGGGAACTAGAGGATACTCTTGGAAGTCTATTCATGTAAACAGCTAGAAAGATCTGTTTGTTCTACTCCTGCTGGAAGTGATACTACTGCTGAAAAATGTAATGCACTTCTTTATCTTCATGGTATTTAAAATACAAGGCATTGGTTGTGCTTTCAGCAGAAATAAACCCACCACAATCAAATCAAACCTCTAATGCTGGGAAAGAACTGGGCTGTAACTCTGCTGATTGAGGTCATTAAAGCATCACATCCCTCCAGTACACATCCATAAAAGCAAGGTAGAACATTGCTGGCACAGGATCATAAAGCACATACCAACCAACCAAGGCTTTATATTTACTGACTCTTCTAATGGAGTTTTCAAATGTGTCCTTAATTTGTCAATGAACATTCATCTAATTGTATAAACATTAAATGCACAGTGCTGATTAAGCATAATTGTAAAGTTATTGCTTTAGGTTTTCAAATCTCTTCCCAGATGTTAAGGAATTGGTCCTTGTGCCAGTCAATGAGGGGTTTGACTACTGGCACAGCACCTCATCTAAGCTTTTTGCAGGCTACATCTGCACTCTGCAGAGCAGTACAGTCCTGACAGGTCACTCAGATCAGAGACCTGGTAGATTTGGCTGGATTAGACTGAACCTCTTCTCCAGCTGTGGATTTCCACGGATGTCAAGGTAAGGAAAGGAGAGATGCACATGTCCAGGTTTTGTTCCACCGTGGAAAGTCTGGACATGGTCCTGGCTCCTCAAGCTCAGACATCACCAAGTGATAATGAATTCATGATTCTCAGTTCTCACCACTATCTGTAGTTTACAAGAGTTCCTTAAATATCATAAGCTTTAAAAGAAATTAATGTAAATTAATGAGAAATATCAAGAAATAGCACAGATGAAAGAAATGGCAGGTGTAGGGAACAAAACTATTTTGCTGTGATTCCCTCTGATCTCTAATACTCACTTCATCCACCTACAATTTCATCCTCACTTTCTTTTCAGGGCCTCTGACTTTACCTAATTCCTAGCACATACCAACAGGAAAGCCACCTCACAAAAAGAATTGTAGCTGAAGCTGCTGTTGCCTAATTGAATCATGTGACACAGGCATTATGCCAAACAACACATTTAGACAATTCAATAAAAATACCTGAGTTTTTGAGGGCTAAAATAATAGCAGCTCTCAATTGTCTTTCATGGCTCAGGGATGCAGGACCTTTTGGATCATGAGGTGTTTCACAAGGCAGTGAGGTTCAGCACTGCAGGAGACTCATGCAAGCCCAAACCCAAACCCCAGCCTCTCCAAACCAGGGAACATGTCAGTGACAACAGCCCACAAAGTTTCCTACCCCAGTGGCCTACATAGCTTATCAGACAGCAGATTTGGGTAGCCAAGAAACATTTAGCAATAGGCAATGACAGTAGGGAAACCTTGTTGGAGTGGAAAGGAGAACCTCTACCCCAGAAACACAGATTCAGCAGAAAGGCAAACGTCAAACTTTTACCCACTTGCATGTTCCTAAGAAGTGGAACCCACTACATTAAGTGAATTTTAAAATACCCAAATCTCTGTGGGGAAGAAATTCAGTGTAATAACTGCACTTGGTGCTCCAGGCTGGCTTTATCCAAGGACTCTTAGTCCATCCTATGGGGGCCTGCTTTAATCCACTTTGAAAGCAGATTACACCAGCTCATAAAAGGCAGGATGCTGTGGGATGAGAGTGCCATAGAGCGAGGCAGGTTAGTCAGCTTTATGTTCATGTGCCACCACACTGTGCTGTAATTCCCCCCAAAGGGGTTCCAGGAAAAGGTACAAGAAAGTCCCAGTGACATTTCACCCAGCACTAAGTAGTTTCTACTGGACCTCGCTTAGGTCTTCTTAAAAGCTTTGATTTGACTCATTATTTCACTTGTTCTACAAAACTGAGGTCAACTTTGTTTCTTTAGGACCCAAATAAATAAATGGATCTCAAGATATCTTTCCAGTGTCCTATCACTTGTACAAAGAAATCTCCAGAAGGGTGTAAAGGATTTGCCATGTTTTTGAAACAAAACTTTTAGGGTCTTTTTCCTTCTCAGAATTAACAGGGTTCTAGTTTTAAGTTAAAACCAGTCGTAAAAAAGATGTTTTGGTGAAAAGCCACATTACTGGAGGTTTCTGCAACAAGCTGCTAAGAATAAAACTGTGTTCATTTCCATTAAAGGACATGAGGCTCTTGAGGGTATTTGCTTTGTAAAGTACAGATCAGCTTTTGTGAAAACATTGGTTGAAACGATAAAACTGCTGTGGTGATGCAGATCAACACAACATATTTTTTACTCCCATTTCTCAAGAGGTAGCAGCACCTCCTCCCACTATAGGCAGCAGGAGTTGTAGATGTGCAGTGCATCAAAAAATGATGTCCTCTCGAAAATTAATGAATGCTCGTAAAAAACAAACCTCAAAGATCATGAATTAAACCTCCAGATCCAACAATTTCCAAACAGCACAAGGTTAACCCCTGCACAGATCTATAGACACGAAAAGGGCTTCAGTTCCCTGGTCTGCAAGTTCTGCCCAAAATTTGTCCCCTCTGTGTGAGACTAGGGGAGTTCTATGGCTACACTAATTTGCACCTTCTGAAATAATCTCTAAGGGCTAAAAGGGACTCGGGGATGACAAACGGGCATCCCTGCATTTCTTCCCTTTTCCTTTGTTTTCCTGATTTTCCTGGCAGGATTGGAAATGCTGATGGGAGTAGCAAATTTAGTCCTGTGACCACATCTTCCATGCTGATAAGGAGACCCTCCTTGGACCAACACCACCTGCTTTAGACACAAATGCACCTCAGAGATTAGACACAGAGTGGCCTCGCTATGTGAGCAAAATCTACTTTAGATCTCACAGGAGAGGGGATGCACAAGAGCCAGCTTTGAACACCAGCTCTGTCTATCCCAGCCCTGCTGTGCCTGCACGTCCAAAAGCCGTATCAGACCCAGAAGGCCTTTTGTCTTCTCTGGAGCCAATCTCTGAGGCCACGGATTCTGCTGGGTTTGCTTTAGCTTGGATATGTAGTGTCAACACAACAGCAGCTCCGGCTGCACACAGATTGGTGGAGAAAGTAGGTCAACATGAGACAAGCTGTTCTCAGAGTAGCATTTCTCTCTCCTCTCCCTTCCCTCTTTGTAAATGAAGAGTGCTAAACTAGTTGCTTTGAAAAGCACACAGGCGTTCACCCTGTCAAACGGGAGGAGAGTCATTTTGCTGAATGTGTCACAGTTCTAGATGATTATTTATTATGCAATTTAGAACAATGTGCCGTGTTTGTAATAGGCTTCATAGGAGGTGCCACTTGCTAGTGGTAAAATTCAAATTAATTACTAAAAAACTGGTTTGAGTATTAGAAAACAAGGGGAGTATGCAAGCAAGACTAAAATAGTTATAAATATTAAATGAATATTCATGAAAAATGCAAATTTTGCACCATTCATGTTTTTGTGGCGCAGAAAATGAGTTTCACAGTTGTATGTCAAAGGAACAGTCAGAAACTGTGTTTTAACTCAGAGTACACTGTATTCGGTGAAAAGGTCTTATATGTTCATCAAACAAAAAAAACTATAACAAAACCATGCAACCTGCAACCTGCACTGCTCAGGCACACGGATCTGCAATGTGCAAGGACTCATTTTTCCAATCTGATTTACCCCTTACAAATAACTACACAATTATGCTCAGGTGATAAATACAAAGAAGGAAGGACCGTAGATGAATAAGTCACTAAAGAGTCAAAATAAACAAACTAACCTAACGTATGACTTATCTCCTTATTCACACTCTGAATTACATTGGGATCATTTAGAAAGGAGACTGGTGACTCCATAAACTTCTCTGTATGGTTTATCTATCACCCTCTATATGTCCTGAGACTTCCATCCTTAGAACAAATCACTATAAATTCCTCCATGTCAATACCAGGCATTACCATGAAAAGGGATCTCTCTCAAATCATACGTGTGATAAAGAACTGAGGGAAAGAGTTCTACTACCAAAAACCTGTCTTGCTTTCCTAGTCCAAGCAATATTATTACTTTCAAGAGGAGTATTCATGAGTTAAGAAAGCCAGATCTGGACCTGGATCTCATTCAAGTCCCCTGGAAGTCAAGGGAGCCACTCTCAATGATTGTAAAAGAAGAAGGGTTGGGCTTGTGCCCATGTTTAGTATTGGATATGCATTTTTCCGTGGTACATATTTTTCCTATATATAATGCAAAATTTTCTCTTAAATTCTTTTTCCTCATTAACTTACTGTTAATGAGCATTAAATTCATCTTGGTATTATCCTACCCTTTGAGTCTCTGCGTAAGTATTTTGGCAAATTTTCCTCTTAACTGCTACCCCGTGTTGGAGGGACAAGTAGCCACACTTTGTTCCACCTTTGGACATGAGCTACATGTCAGGCTAAGCTTCAGAAACAGAAAGCCTTCTCTCCTTTGTTCTAAACCATTACAGCTGGTTTGGACCCATTACTCGTACTAAAGCCAATGACAAATCCCCCCACTGTCAGTCAGGTCAGTGGAGCCAGACATGGATGCAGAAGACATGGGAATAGCAGAGGAAGTGCTTTTTCATTTGAGAATTCTGGTGCAAAGACCTGTAGGGAAGAGTGCAAGTAAATACAATTTTATCTTCAGGGTAGCTATTTATTTATTTATTTGCAGATTGTTGTGCTTGTATGGTTCAACCATGGACCTAGACCTAATGCCAGGACTTGTACAAACAGATCAAAAAGTGAAGACCAGCCCTAAAGAACACTCATTTCTCTCATATATTTTGTTTACACTTTCAAGCAGAAAGAATCACATGATGGTTTATCACCATACTATCTGCATAGACAAAGGTTAATGTAAATGAGGAGTTGAGTAATGCAGCAATAACATTTCCGAAGAAATTTCAGACCAGTGATTAAAAATAGGGGTTTTTGAACAATGTGGAATATGCTTTAGCCAGATCTAGTCTCTAAGTGCCTTATTTAATTGCTCTTACATTACTGAAATTACTGCCTTGAAGCTCCAGCCAAGATCAAGCCCAACTTGAGGTAAGTAAACAGGCACTATGCCTTACCTACATCAGCAAGGCAGACACAGGCTCCACCCTGGAACTGAGGTGCTGGAATGTGTCCAGAGAAGGGCCACGGAGCTGGGAAGGGGCTGGAGGACGTGTTTTATGAGGAGCAGCTGAGGGAGCTGGGGGTGTTTATCCTGGAGAAAAGGAGGCTCAGGGGGGACCTCGTTGTTCGCCACAACTCCCTGACAGGAGGGTGCAGCCAGGGGGGGTCGGTCTCTTCTCCCCAGTTACAACTGATGGGACAAGAGGAAATGACCTCACGTTGCATCAGGGGAGATTTAGGTTGGATATTATGGAAAATTTCCTCCCCAAAAGGTTTGTCAAGCTCTGGACAGGCTGTCCAGGGAAGTGATGAAGTCACCATTCCTGGAGGTATTTAAAAGACATGTAGATGTGGCACTTGGGTTCATGGTTTAGTGGTGGGCTTGGCAGGGCTGGGCTGACAGTTGGACTCGATGATCTCAAAGGTCTTTTTCAAATTACATGATTCTATGAAATGGTTACATGACAGGTACAAAATTATTCCCCCACTTCAGCAGTTGCAAACTTCCCTGAGTAATTCCCTCAGTTGATGAGATTTAGGCATCCTCTGCAGGAAGGAAACTGTGAAAAGGGTCACACAAAGTGACCTGGATGTATCTGAGGTCCCTGGAGCACAGCTCAGAAATTATGTTCAGTTATATTCTTTTCTTTANCAAGGTCCCTGGAGCACAGCTTAGAAATTATGGACATGATAAATGAGAATATCTCCTGTTCAGTTATATTCTTTTCTTTACTGCAGTCAGTGTCAATTGAGCTTTACAGTTAAATTACATATATTTTTAATTTCCTCCGTCTCTCCCTTACTTTTAGCAATTGGGTTGAGTCTTTGTCTAGGAGGGGAAAGAGAGAAAAAGAGATACACAATCTGATGTGGGAACACGTTCTCCTTTGTATCAAAGAGCCATCTGCTAATTTACAAAATACAAACAAAGTTACTGGATGTGCAAGAACCCCTGTTGGGAAGCCAAGCACAAACAGTGCCTGTACCACGTCAAGGAGTGCTGTGTTTATTCTGGAATGCACAGCTCCCTGGGTTTCTTTTATCTTTGGGTATTTTTCCTCCTTCTTCTCATTTTATTGATCTAAGTTCAGCATACTGAATAAGCTCTAGCAAAACAATAAATACAGACTATTTATAGGACGCTTTTCCTACTTTAAAAAGCACTTTGCTGGACAGAAGCAGAAATCATATGGAGCAGTAACTATTCCACAGGCTGGTGCTGGAAAGGTTGAAAGGAAGCTCTGCCTCCTCCAACCTGTTTTGAAGCCCCAGTCTCTGTCAACCCTCTGTTTTCTGGGCAGTTGTGTGACACGAGAGTCAAGTCAGTCCAACAGCTCTTTTCATCCTCTCTCCCCTCCTCCTCTGCACACCATGCAGGGCAAGGCACAATGCAACATTCAGGGAATATCTCAACCTTGTCCTTTTTCAGTTACTCTGCAAGAAATACATAGGGGAAAAAAGAGGGGGAAAAAAAATAGAAGGCAGAGATCCCTCCTAATCTGCAGTGAGCAGAGCAACGGGCACAGTTAGTGTGGTCAGTGAGCTCACTGTGGGCTCACCACACATTGGGAGAACAAATGTCACCTCCAGAAGAGAGAAAAGAGATCATCCAAAGGGAATTTGTATAAAGTGGTTAATTTAGCAGCAGTATATGTTTAGTCTTCAGAGCTTTTTATTTTAATTTCAGCTGCTGCTGAGGTTTTAAAACAGCCAGAAATATTTGGGTACCTGCAGACTGACCTGCAAACCAGTTTCCTAAAAACTGGAAGTCTGTATGGCAAAGATAAGGCTGGGGACAAAACACAACTAACACAATACTCAGAAAACAGACTACTGAATGACCTATTTCTTATAAGCTGGTCTAAAATGCAATTAAATTGGAAGGTTTGGGGGTCTGTGTTTTCATATAAATTTAGCATTTGAGTATCTTACCACACTGACAGGCCTGAAAGGTAGAGACAAGACAGCAGCAAGGATAAACTACACACAATTTTCTCTTCCTCATGCCTCAGCTCAGGTGAAAAGAAAAAAAAACCAACCCCACAACATTTCAAAGAAGTCAGAATCCCCAAGGGAGTCAGTGGAGTCTGGCACACAGGGCCGAGCTGATGTAGTGCATCTCCCCAGCCCAGCACAGCTTTGTCAGCAGACACAGCTCCACATCAAAGCAGCTTCCCTGGTTCTGAGCCCAAAGGACAGAAGGACAGAGGGTGTTTTCTGGACCACATTTCCCAAGGCTGATGGATCTGGGAGCAGGTTGCAAGGTGCCAGCTCCCTGTCTCTGTGTCGGTGCCGTATCTCTGTGTCCTCTCCAAGCTCTGGGCAGCCCATGCCAAGGGTGTCACTCCCAGGGACAGACCCCTTAGGTGTGGACATGTGTCCATCAGGAGGCAGCCCGGGGTCACCAGGCTCACTGTGCAGAGCCTTCAGGGACAGTTCTTGTCCATAACAACTCCCAGCATCAGCTTCAAGACCATGAAATGGTGACACAAAGCCCTGGCAATAGTGTCGACTCTGATGTGTTTTTAAAATATAAACTTCCATTTGAACTTGGAAAGTCTGGTGCATTGCAGATAGGCAACAGCAAAAATAAAATCAGGAAGCCAGTGCACTGTATTGTAAAATCCCAAGTTGCAAAGGGAAACAAAAGAGCAGGAGACTGCCCAATGTCTCACAAAAGCAGGTCCAAAATTCAGAATCCTTTTAAGTATTGCAAGATTCTCACATTCCACTAGTGAGTCCATGCACGTGTGCACGTGTGTGCTTATACACACATCCTGCTCATACGAATAAGAATGAATATGAGTTACACTTTGTCACCTAAGCTGACAGTCCAAGAAGTCCTAAAAAATTTGCCATAGTTAAATGGAAGACTCAGTATTTCCTGGAAAGTAGATATATGCTGGATTGAGAGTAGACTTTTCAATATGTAACTTAAATGTAGTAGACCACAAAGTTCTCTTTTCTCTGAAGGTCAAGACAACTATTCAGTAACCTGAAGCCACACCTATGCTAATATTTGCTATGTATGTAAAACATAATTTCTCTATTCTTCTTTTTCCTTTCCATCCAAAAAACCACATTGCTTAACTGGAAAATAGTAGACATGAACAGGAATCCAGCAGAACCAGCTGAAGTTCTGCTAATTTATAGGACACCACATTTTACCAAGTATATTTTGACAAATGGTTCTGAAAGTACAGCAACATCCCATCCACTGACCTTTCAACTTCCCCTTACTGGAAGGGATGCTGGTGATCTGTGAGAACCTCTGTGCAGCCTATTAACTCACTCTGCTATCTAAATTATCTGCCTCAAAATGCAGATAAATGCTCTGCCAGCAGCAGCTCTGCCAGTTAATTCATTTTAAGAGGTGCTGGTCATGTGTTACCTCTCAGGGCAGGCTGACCTTGTTCTCCAGCCACACATGGTCCATGTGCTCCCACCTGAGTCCCACACCCCCACGGAATTCCCATGGGATTCCTATGAACAACAAATATTTACATCCAGCCCACTTCCAGAAAGGCACAGACATTCAAAGAGGTGAGCTGGTTTTGTTTTTCACAAGGGTTAAAAAGTTAATTTCAGATAAAGCCCTGGCACCAAGCTTTTTTTTCTGTTTTTCCAAGGGAACAACCCATTTTCAGTAAATGTTCCAGTATTCCAGGGTATCCAGTAACCTGCAGCAATTCCACTATTTCCAGGGCAGTTATCACAAGCTTGGTGTAAAGCTCATCTGATATAGAGTCCTCAAAGATGCCATTATCAAAATTGTGATCTTAGAATGGGAGAACACTGGCTATGACTCCTACAGACCTGAAAAGGAAAGTAGTAAAGATTAATTCATTTTAAATCAACATCACTTCCTGATATGTTTACATCATTCCTGCAAATAGATTGTATCATTCATCACTCAGAAATGTTCAATATTTTCTATTTTGTATTGGTTTTCTACAATACAGTTTCTAATCACTCAAATCTCATGTAACATCTTTCTCCCTCTGAAGGGACTACACAGAATATTTGAGGCTGGAGCTGCTTTAAATAGTTTCCACTGCTCTGTGTACACAGTGTATGGTTTTCCCCTCTCATCCTGCAGCACTTTTCCATTGCAGCCTTCAAACGTCACACGGTGCCTTGTGCTCCTATCAACTCTCATCCAGTGGGGGGGAAATTTTAGTTTCACTTATGTTGGCATAATCCCACTGAAGCCAGAAGGATTGCCTGGGTTTATCTGAGATCAGAAGGCAGCCTCAGGTTGGGCTGAGCTACATAAGTGCTTGGAAGGAGCAATTACATTCTGCAGGGAAAGACAAGGGTTTCAGGGTTTAGACTGACATGGGAGTTAATATCCCCCACACAAGGACATACCAACCACTGTCGCTACGTGGCCTTGGGAGATATTTTTGCTTAGAATGTAAATTTTTTTTTGCATTGAAGAAAGCCAAATTGCTGATCATTTAGAGTTTCTGACAAATAAAATCAACAGCGCATCTTGTATTATTAACAGGAGAGAGAGTGATCTTTCCGGATAATAGCAATGTACTACAGCAGAGTATCCAGATGCTACCAGTGAAGATAGATTAAATAGATTAGAAGAGAGGAAAGAAATAAAATTCAACTCAAGCTCTTACTGCAGAAGCAATGAACGAAAATTCTTATTCTCTTCTTGTCCCAAATGACTTGGCATTGCTTGGGCTCTCAAACAACTGTCATATTTCACACCAGAAATGGTGCATTCCACTTTGAGTTTGTGTTTTAAATTCAGTTTTGTGAAGCATTGTGGGATTTTCCAGACTGAAAGGCATCATATATAAATTTAAAATATTATTATTATTTCAACTTTATTTATGGATACCATCTGTTCATAACTCTGTTACTGTCTCTTCTTTTTAATGTTCTGATCACAGACTGCCTTGCTTATTACTTGCTAAATTGGTCAGAATTCAGTTCAAGCTATCTTTGAGTTATATGTTCACCTCAACGAGTGCCTGCCAAGAATGATGTTTATGGCATATCTTGCATTGATTTTAGAATTTCTGAAAGTAATAAAAGCACTGAATGAGGTTCCTCTCTTCTCACAAATTAGAATGTGTCATATTAATAGAGTAATACAATCCTGTCATCACTTCCACTTGTTTCTTTCCTCAGACTGAGTGGAACGCGAGGTTAACTCCACATCCTTTGGGGCTGTTTGTTTAGAAGGCCTAGAGCAAGCTGTTGGTTTATTTTTAAAATCTTCAGGAATAATCATTCCAAACCTGGTTCTCCTACTCCTTTGTGTAAAACAACCCTCTCCAAGCCACCAGGTTGGCATCCACGAGGCTCCTCTGGGGCTGGGCCCTGCTCGTGGCAGCCCCAGGGCAGGGCTGGGCTCTTCAGCACTCACAGGCACAATGCTGAGAGCAGAGGGTGGGCACGGGAAGAGCCCTGTCCCCACTGTCTTCTCCTCTTAACCTGCTCCAAGGTGGCAGGAAGGGATGTACTCCATGTCTTTCCCAGATACAACATCTGGCCTGTGGGTAGGTGGTGCACATCTCACCTCTGCTTTTCCACAACACTCTCCATGGCTGAGCTTGGTGGGGTCTGGATTGCAGCTGAGCACTGGTTAATCAGATGCAAAGCACAGTATTTCCTTGAGTCCTGGGGGGGTGACACTTGCACACCATCACAGTTCTGCTCACAGTCACTACTTACTCCATATTTACTCTTTTAGAACCTGTCCGAAGTATAAACCTTTACATAAGCTGTTGTTACATCAGATTTAACAATGCAAACAATAATGAACAATCCAGGGGGAAAAAAATCTCCAAATACAACCTGTGAGGTTTCATTAGCAGATACACTGAATAAACTATTACCCCTACCAGCAGCCATTGCCACACTACAGCTGCCTGCAATTTTTATTTTCTTGGGCTTAACTTCATAACTCTCCTTTTCCTTCTTGTTTCCTCTTGGCTGACATATTATATAGCTGCTGAAATGATCCTCTAGCCAGGAATGCTGGATGAGCAGCTGCCTGTGGATTGGTGCCAGCACTGGAAACTGGGAAGAGCACAGGCTGGCTGCCCCTGTGTCTCCTTCCAGACACAGCTAAAAACCCAGAGCTCCCCTTTGGACAATTCTGATCTGGGAGCCCAAGCTTTGCTCCCACCTGCCTTGTGGACACCTCAGCATTTTGGGGGGCTATACACCAACCACACAAGATGCCAAGTTGAGCCTCCTACTTCTCTTGCTGGGTTTGGAGGGTGCCAGGCTGAGGCATCAATTATAATCCAGAATGCATCTCTCAAAATAAAGGTTTTGTGCATTTTTGTAGCAGATCATCCAATAATAGCACATAGCTCAAGCAACTAATGGAGCACAAGTCTGCTTCCAATGTGTCAGATAATAATTGTGCTGTAACACCACAGTGCATACATGAATAAATACAACTCGGAATTCAATGAGATATTTTCCTTCTGCTGCTCCTCCTGCTGCAAATGAATACACCAGCAATTAATTACCGTGCTCAGCAACTCCCTGCAGCAATTGTGTAATAGATTCATTTTCAGTCCCTTGTCTCGTAACTTTTGAGATAAGTTTCATGGGTCTGGAATGGCAAACATAAAAATATATGGGTTTGTTCATTTAGTGTTTGTAAATGTTACAGTTCTCAGGTACCAGCCATAACTTTCTCAAAGTTCTGCTCCACTGCTTATAAATCCTGCAGTATATTTTAATATTAGGAGAATGTGAGCTTACGACTAAGAGTAAGGGATATTTCTCAATCAGAGATATTTGCATGTTACTTTTTATGGGAAAACTTATTTATATTCCTAACATTTGGGAAATGATATATTAGTTCTTACTAGCTGTCACCCATTTAAGTGGTTAGGACTACACCAGGATATTCTGGCCTCATCAAAGTCACTGCAAGTTGTGCCACTGACTTCAGAGAAGCCAGGATTTCACCTAAGTTACTAGTGGGCACCACTCAAAAAAAGAAAATTGAACTAATAGCCTGTCATTGCATCTCTGCTTTTTCAAACAATTATTTTTAGGATGCACAACTGAAAGTTGCTGAGCACTTCAGACATTGTGAAAAGGAGCCCCATGTTGAGAAAACCACAAAGCTATTTCCTGATCATATTTTGCAAGAGTTTGAAGTCCAGTGAGGTCACGTGCCTGGGGCTGAGAGCACAGCACAGGATGAACACTGAGCAGACACCGCCTGGGTGATGAAATGCAATGTGATCCTACAAGTGTCTCGATGACGATATTATCTACTCTTGCACAGATGGCTCAGGAAAAGCCAACTTTTTCTGGTTCTCCTGGGCAAATGTGAGTCCAAGAGGGGAAAGCAGAGGAATTGGGAAAAATAGGTAGGAGGAGCAATCTGAAATCCAGGTTTTCTGAAGCTGAAATGATCCTAAGATCCCAGGGGAAATGACTTTCCAGGCTGAATGAGCAGAGAAAGTAGACTGACAAAGCTGGAAAATAAGTCTCCTGAATCTTGCAGACCAGGTTTCAACCCAGAATAATATCACACATGCAATATACCAAGAATAATTATTAAAAAAAAAAAGTCTGAGCTTTCCAACTGGAAACACAGCACAGCCCTGGGCTTAGAGGAAAGGGTTGGGACTCAATTCTGTTTCTGCTGCTACTGGGCTGTACGACCAGTGCTGTCTTCAATGTCATCCTTCAGGACAGCAACTCTCTCCCAACCAGATGTACAGTGCCCAAAAAATAAAGGCTTTGCAAACAAATTATTAAAAAATTATTCATGCTAAAAATTCTGGGATGTCTCTTAAGCCAAGACATCAAGAATAGTGTTACCAGGAGTTAAAACTAGTCATAAAGTATTTTTAAGACTCAAATATCAATGAAAAAGAGAGTAAAGTTATGAAATTGTCATAATTTATAAAAGTAAAATTGGTAAATGTGTTTCCCAAGTTCTGTCTAGTTTTGCTCCTCATATCTCTGGGCAATGAACGCTCTGACTAATTTATTAAGGTTGAGCTCAAGACTACAAATGACATATACTGAACTCTGATGTCCCTTCTTTAGGGAGAAGTCTTTTATTTGGTTATTTCCATCTGCTAGGTATCTCTAAAATGAAAGAAAAACTGGATTTCCCTCCTGCTGAACAGTCTTGGCTTAATCTTTTTTAATAGAAATGCTGGCAATGGACTGGGTTTAGACTCAGCCATATCCTTAAACTGGACTGCAGGGTAACTGGAGATGCTTCTGGACTTGGCATTTGCTCCTGCAGGCTCAGGAATGGCCCCAGTCCCTCCATCCCACTGTGCAGCTTTCCTGACACAGTTTGCAGTGGCATCTCTAGTCAGCAGTTCACAATCTGAGTTCCTGCCACTGGTCTCTGGAGGTGCCTGCAGTGGGTGACCTCTGTCTTTGGGGCACACGGGGTTTTAAAGTCTCCACTGCACATTTTGCAGGGCTTACCCAGCCCCTCACACCTGGAGTGGTGACACACCTGGGCACACCAGGGCTGCTGAGTGACTTCCCTGAAGGAGCCTGGAGCCCACCCCCCCCAGAGGTGCAGCTCTTCATCTCTGCAGTTCTTCACTGATCTCCATTTACAGCCTTTCCAAAGAGGACTTACCATCCACTCCCAATCCACAGGCCAGTGCAGCCACTCCCCACAGTACCAGAGAAAGTCATGATTATTGTTCATCTCCAGTTTTTCTCCAAACCAGCAGACCACAGCTGACCAGGGCCACACTGACAGCCTGAAATACAGAGAAGTTCAAAACTTGTTTCCTGCTGGCATCTGTCTGATCTCCTCTCTCTTTAAAAGATCTGGCATGTAACTGCTGCTCTTCTCCTTGTGCCTAAATCCTCAAGCTTACATTCTTATTGTAGAGGTTTAGTCAATGGGTGGAGTCAGGCAGATTAAATTTAAAAAAAAAATTAGTTTTTTGCACATCATATCAAAAAGCAATCATTCAAAGAGACAGTTTGTGAAAGATTTTGTCTGATGTTAGTGCATTACTAACCACTTTTCCATGCTGCCTGGGCCTCTGGAAACAATTGAAACCTAAGAAAACACCAGGGATATGTCCTCATTTTCTATTATATTTTCTTAATAGGATGGCAGGTGAGTCAGAGTTGAGGCTTCATTTGTGCAGGAAGTCTATGGATCCAATTTTAATCATCTACAAATAATAAGGCAGAATAGCAGGAAGGAAATAACTAGGGTTGATTATCAAGAGATCCCATATTCCTGCACATCTCCATGCAACCTCAAATCCTTCATTTCAGTCTCCTCATCCATATAGATGGTCACAGATCACAGAAACATTGTAGGGATTAATTACTTAATGTCCTTACTTTGCCTTTGAAAAGGTAAAGCTCTCTGTGCCTCTTTAGGTGGATGTCCAAAGGGATTTACCAAAGTACTTAAGCAGGTTAAATGCCTATATCTCACTGACTCTCAAAGACTTTCCAGAAACTTGACCCTAAAAATGGAGCAGCAATAAGGGAGAACACTGTCACCCCACCTCTATATTGCTCAGGACACTGGAAAACTTTATGTTCAAGTGACTCCTTAGTCTCCCTTAGTCCCAGGCAGCCTTGACTTGAAGTAGGGACCTACCTGGCCCAGTGTGTTCCATATCTCCAACCAATCCTACAGTGCAGGGTTTGTTCCTGAGAGAGCCCAGCTGCTCATCTGAACGCTGGACACCCACAGAATGGACACACACAGTGACATCAAGGTGGTGCAGAGGAACAATGTGCCAGGTACCAACTTTTGAAGCTCCTTGGATTATCCTGTTATCCACAGCTGGCACATACAGACCCCAAAAAGCAGGGCTCCTCCCAAACCAGAGGCAGCAATAAACTGACCATAGAGGTTTCCTGACTGTATAAAGCTGCTGCTGTAACTGGTTGTATTTATTCTGCCTATTAAATGCTGGTTAAGCCATTGCTTCGGAGTTGCTTTGCACATCAGCTCAGAGATCTCGTAAGGAGGGTTCAGAGATACAAAACTAGACGGGTTCTTCCAGTCAATTCTGC
Source organism: Calyptomena viridis (assembly GCA_013390005.1). Lineage (NCBI taxonomy): Eukaryota > Metazoa > Chordata > Aves > Passeriformes > Eurylaimidae > Calyptomena > Calyptomena viridis. The sequence goes on from WEIV01003506.1 coordinate 927,131, forward strand.
TGACCAGCCCAGTGATCCAGTCTAAAACGAGCACTCAAAGGTGTTTGGGAAGGCTGAACAGACCCAGCTATACCCAAAACCCAAGTACAAATATCAGTCAAGGCCGACTGAGAAGAGGTATCTCTGTTTCTTGGGTAGGTTTTGCAGTCTGCATTGGACTGCCCATAATGTGGCAATTTTTGTCTACCTGCACCCAAGGGAACTGGTTGCACATGTCTCACATAAGCCTCACCCCTGGATCCAACAGGGAACGTGCCCTACCAGCAGCTGGGAGTTAGAAAACTGGTTTTGTCATCAGAGGGGCATAGTGAAGGGTAAAAAAAAAAGAAGAAAGCAGCTTGAATTACACTTTAAAATGAGCTAGAGAAATTGGCTAGTGCAGAATGCAGCAAATGCTTTGCTCTCTGGTAGGCAATGCATCTTACCAGGAGCAGAAAATGGTAGAGCTCAGGGTTTTGTCCATTGATGGTCACATGTACCCAGGTGGAATTTCAATTTTATAAGTCTTCGAGCCCAAATTGTCTTCAGAGCTGTCTGTTGAAAAGAACACATTTCTCTTTGCACATTTTGGTCAGCACTGCAATCAAGGGAGCCACATATGCTGGATCTTATTCAACTTAATAGATAGAAATTTGGCAGTAGAGTGTTCTCCATATGGGGTTTTCAGCTGTAGGAAAGCTTCTGCCTTTGCTATAAAATAGATTGGGATTGTTCCTTTCCAGAGTAAGCTGCCTCTTCATCTAGATGCTTGAGGAGAGCTGGATTCAAGTGAGAGCTGGCTCTTCATGTGGAATCAAGCACGAGTTAAAAAAGAACCCACCAAACGTGCTGGCTTTCAAAGGGTGTTCGTGATGTTACCCTGAAATTCTGAGGAATTATGACCCATTTTGTCTTGACTGTATTTTTGGTTTAAGTTCTGTCAAGAGCACCCAGAGAAATAGATTGTCACATCCATCAGGTATAACTTGTAATGAATAAATGTGTCTTTCCAGTCACTGATCAAACTGTGAAGGTGCAGAGTAGTGTTGGAAGGTTCAACAGCCTAATAAGAAACTAACTGGAGTTATTTCATCAAAGCAAAATTATCCTGGGATAAAGGTACAAATACATTTTCTCAACATGGTGCAGGTATAATGGCTTCATTGTACATCAAAACAAAGAAGTTTAGCTTGAAATAATTAATTTCTGTAGCCAAAGCCTAACATTTCCATAGTTGCCAAAGGGAAAGCAAAGAACAATTGTAAGGACAGGAAAAAAACCTCACAATGAGATTGCTGGGAATAATTCCAATAGCATGAAATTAATGTAAATCACAAATTGCTCTTGTGAAGCTAAAGTAAGAATCTGTGAGAAACCAGAATGAAGTCCAATAACCTAAATATGAATCCCTGAGAAAAGAAAACAAAAGCATGACCACAACAGAGAGGTTTAATAATATAGTAAATTAATATTAACGCTGAACAATCACTAAAGGAATAAATACTTCCCTAATAATATTGAAGTGGTAGTTTCTTAAGGAATGGTATAAATCTTAATGATGATCTTGTCTCAGCAAATCTTATGGAAGCTACACATTCCAAATGGATCCCACTATAGCTTTCAGAAGATAGATCTTTCCAAGCTGGATTACCTGGAATAAAGGCTGGACACAGGAATGTTATCAGATAAAGCAGACATATAGAAAAACATACTTAGACTCTGCTTAACTCTCCTGCTCCATCACTCTGAACATGATCAAGTATCTTTTCCTTAAATGGTTGTTTTGTGGCAGCTCCTCAAGGAAGAATAGCCAGGGGCCCAGCATGGCTTGCACAATGCAAGCAATTACAATTCTTTCTCTGCTGCTTTTCTATAATTGATATAATTAATGTTTTTAGGTTCAAAATTAATAAAACCCACATGCAACTCATTGGAGGATTTGTTGGGCTCATTAAAAGAACTGAAAATATTACCCTTAATTAGTTTATTTCAGACACAGGTTCACTCTCTGAAGGTGTTTGTGTCTTTGCAGCAGAGGTTGGGATGAATTAGAATATATAGTGTATTCTGAGATGGTGCCTGTGTTTTCTCAACACTGCCCTGCTTTGGTGAGGTATTGGCTTTTGTTGTCTAAACAGGCTCAGATATGTCATTCTTATTGCCAAGGCTTATTTAATTCATTTACTAGGTCATTGCTTGGAATAATATATGCAAATTGTACATATTAAGAGTGATATGAATTACATCAAGCATTGCCATTTATGTGAAAAATTCATCAAATGTTAATGTAAAATCTATAAATAGAAAGAATAAAATAATAATAAAACATGAATGTGCAGCAAGCATAAAAAATGAAGACCCTTAACTGCCCATTTATTAAGCAAATAAGGATGGCAGATCCTGAGCCAGAGAGAAGAAAGGCAACAGAAAATGACTGTGTGTTACAGTGACACTGATAACCATTTAAATCAAGCCCCCAGAATTCTGACAGGGCATGTGCTTGTGAATGGGGAAATGAAAATTCATGTCAGAAAGGAATTCCAACAACTGTGCTGGTTAAAAAGTGGTAGGAGAGATTTAGAAAATAAGCCCACAGACTTAGTCTTTATGACAACCCTAATCACAGATTGCTTGGACACTCCACCAAACACTTGGAGAAAAACCATAAACCCAAGAATAGTTTTTTATATCGTTTTGAGTCTGTATTTCATATTTCTGTGATTCGAATGTTCATGCGCTTGCAGGTACAACCAGGGATGTTACTGGCCAGTCACAAAGTGCTCTGAGTCTGTAGCAATTTATTTTTGTCATCTCATAAGGACAAATAGTCACTTATCACTCTAGTATCTGGTGAAGAAACATCCATAGAATCTCATATATCCATACATAATTTGGCATAACTGGCAGGCTTTTCTGGAACAGAATAACTGAATAATAATGAAGGCCATTAACGATGATTAGAAACATTACAAAGAGTGAAAAATTAGGAATATGCTTTCTTATATTCATGGGTTGCTTGTGAGAGTAGAATTTTTGTGGGAATTGTGCACAATTATTACTCAAGGAGAGGATATCAGATGTAAGTTATTTGAATTTCACTCTTCTAAGTTCTCATTATGTAGCCTGAGTTCCTACACTTCATAAATACGGGTAACTTGTCCCTTTGTTCCCTAGTGATTCATACACTGATTCTCTACTCAATTGTTTTAAATCAAGTTCTCCTTGTCCCAGACATTGATAACCATTCCCCACACATCCATACATCCTTTCAGGAATCAGCCATCAGTGTTAATCTTGCTCCTACGACTCCTGCTTTAAATGAAGCCATTTTTACTTTTCTTTAAAATTCCAGATGTCATTAATTTCTTTCATCAGCCTCTAACAGAAAACATACCTACAGACTTTCCAATCCATATTGCTAGCCTTTATAAATCTCAACCATAAAACAGTGAAGTGATGCTTAACATCTGCTCATCCTTGTTGCAGAGAGGGAAAAAAGGCCCCACTATTCCAATGGCAGTTGTGCAGCTTTCCCAACCAGGCCCATGGATTTCTGTGCTCTGTGTTGCACAAGCAGAATAATAAATGACTGAGACTTAATTCCTCCCAACAAACAAGTTTATATGAGCACAATCTTCTCAGATATGATCTGCTCTTCATGGTTTGTATTTGCTCATTCTGAGATTTTGTCACCACAGAGGGTCAAATCCCGCAGTGCTGATTTATTCCTAATAAATACCACTTAACTTCTAAAAAGTCTTTTGATTGAAATTGATATTATCTGGGTAAGTAATTAAACAGAAAGCAGGTAGCCTGCCTCCTTCTCAACCAGACTTACAGGGTACTTGCCCAAGTCACCACTGCAAAGTGCTACACCAAATATATTTAGTGTATTTATAGGTCGAGAAGGACCACATTCCATTGGTTAGGTTGATTACATTTGGCAGCTACAATAGGAAAGAGAACCTATTTTACTGATGCTTGGACAAACCCTAAAGCACAGAACAAAAATCCTATTCCTGCACTTAAATGTGACAGGATATATGATCATGCTTTATATGGAAATTCCATTTTTAAATACTTCATAAAAAGGAATAATTATTAATATGTCCGTTAAAACTTTAATAAAGTGTTACAAACTGCAACTTCTTAATAGACTGCTAATAAGGGTGGTTTCTACTGCCTCTTCCCTAGACTTTGCTTACTTCCCTACAATTCCTATTGCTGCTGCTCAGTTTATTAACCCCATGTAAACAAAACATTAATGCAAAATGTTACCAGATGTTTCAAAGAATCTATGAAAACCCTCCCTTAGGTTCTTTAGGCTTGAGTCATTAATCTATAAATTCTTTGGTTTCTTTTCTACTTAAACATTATAGGATTTTTCCAAAAGGATTTGGTGCTCTCAGAGGTAAAATCTCACTTGCCTATTAATGCATGAAATCTCACTAAAGTCACTGAAACTACTCGTGTGAAAAGACATCCTCAAGTTCATTATGGAAAGATTAGCCATTTGGGTTTAAGGAAACTGTGCACAAAGTGCCACAGTGAGGAGAAGTACTTCCAGTCTTTCTCATTTACATGCAAAGCAAATTCTTCCCCCATTTGCTTCCAATTTGATAACTGAGCAAAAGCATAATAATAAATAACTCAAAAAAAAAAAAAGTAATTTACTTTAATAAACCACAGCTTCAGATTACGGGCACCCGAGGAACTGTTTCTTCTGTCACCCCGCAGGGAAGGGAGGAGCTGCTGTGGAGTGGAGAATTCCATCTCCTCCATCTCACTCCAGGCACCACGGCCACTTTCTCCATCTGTGGATGCCCAGACCGCGCGGAGCAGCTTAAGAATCTGAGGAAAAATTAATCAAGGGCAAAAGAATAGCCCAAAGTACAACAGAAGCCTACACAGCCCACTATAGATCTTCCTAAAGGGGTCCGACACAGCTCCGTGCAGCTCCCAGCTGCGTTTCCCAAGGAAAATCCAGACCAAATCCTCTCAGCCTCCCCTCCTGAGACTGCCGGGAAGAAGGACGGTGCTTCCCAGAAAGAGGGCTGGAACGGCCGGGAACTGCCGAGCCTTCCACAAAAGTCAAAGCTGCTTCCTCTCGGCAGCGTCCCAGGAGAAGCCGGTGGCGGTGGCGGTCCCTTCCCGTCCCCTCCCGGCCCTCCCTGCGGGGCACAGGGAGAGTCTCCGCGGACAGACGTGCGGAGCTCGGGCAGGGTTTGGGAACGGCTGTGTGAGCTCTGCTCCCGGCAGCTCCGAGTCCGGGCACCACAGCAAACACCTTTGGAAAGCTCTGCCCACAAATTAGAGCCAGGAACGAGCCCTCGGAGTGCGAACCGACCCGCTGTGTTTAACGTGCCGGGATCCCCTCGCTGCGGGCACGGCAGTGGCCCGGGTGGCACACAGGGCAGCCGTGCCCAGCCTGGCTGTGGGCACCGTCTCTGAGCCCCCACCTGCCCACAACACCTGCCCTGGCAACGCGGACGTGGGAATTTGGGGCTGCAAAGGACAGTGAGTGCAAGGGCTCGCAAAGGAAAGGTTCGCACACCCCTCCCGGGCTCTGAATGTGAGGCGGCTTCCCGAGAAACAAGCACTGAAAAAGAAAATTGCACAGAAAAAAAAAAAAAAACACCAAATTGCTCAGGAAAAAAACAGTTCCCACACGGAGAAAGTCTCATAGAAATTAATAGGTAGGACACCAAGAGGCTGCCACAGGCAGCTCCAGAGAAAGCACTCTAAAAACCTGGGCATTGAATAAAATATTGCCTCCTTTTTATACATTAGTGGGTTTATTTAAATCTTATAACAAAAGTAACTTGGAGAGATTTTGGTAAAAGTCCAGAAGAAAGTTAAGTACTAAAAAAGATATTAACTTTTTTTGAATTTTTGAAAATTCAGGAATTATTTTCCTTAATATGTCCCTATCGATAAATATTCATATCTCTTTTGAAATCCAAATAGTTACTATATTTATTAGTATTTCATCTTGGTCTCACCAAAACTGATGGAAATTTTGCCAGGCTTTGTCCTCATTGATGCAGAGCCTCTCACAGCATATTCCCTTTTTTTTTTCTATGAAAAGTTTTTGCCCTAGTCTAGAAATCCTCCAAACACCCAAGTATAAATACTTATGATCTACCCAAGCTTGGGAGGGTTAAATTTTGATTTGCATGTAAATGTGCTGAAATAGAGGAAATAGTTTGTCTAAGTAACAATGGACAGAAAACAGTAATATGGCAATACATATATTGCCTATTAAATTAATTCATTGTTGCTTTCTACTGGTCTCATACTAAATACAAGTAAAGGAAAATTCACGGTAAGGTTAAGGAATCAGTAACTGGCTTCATGCAGCAGAACAGGACTGACCATCTAAGGTGTCACTGATCCTGTGGCAGAGTTTTCAGCCCATACTTTAAAATAAGAAACCCTGCAGAAGTGGCCACAGCAGTGCTGTTACGAGTCAGAAGCAAAGAAAGGACGTGAAACCTGGCTCAGGGCCCAGACCTGACTAAGGCCATTGCAGCCCAGCCTGACATGATTTATTCCCTGCTCTCCACAGAAGGGTTCTAAGTTTTCATGGCTGCAGCAAAAGCCCCACAATTCCACCCTCTGCTCCAAAAGAGGCTGATGCACAGCAATGGGAAAGCTGGGCATGACCTAGAAGTGGCAGAAAGGACTTGGGACCATGGTGTGGTGATTTTTGGTGATTTTGGCTATACAGACCAAAAGGAGCACCAAGACACAGTTTGGAGATACAGTTTTATGTTCAGGGGATGGGCATCAATGTGCATTTAGAATATGAAAAAAAGCACAGTTGAATAATGCGCCATGATGCTTTTTATCATAAGAGATGTATGAAAGCAATTATAAGCTATTCTGATGGGCTCATAATCATCATTTTCCATAGAAACTTCAGAGCCTGTCAATGGAATGTACAGAAATATCTGAAATGCTAATTGTTGGTACATAATTGCTACAAGGATGAAACATGTTAACTAGGAACTATCTGGGCACTCCAAGTAACTACATCTTTGAAAATAACACAAAGAAGACACTTCAGTTCCCTTCTGCAAACCTAATCCAGCACTCTGAGAGGACAAACATTACATTTGAGTCAGATGAACACAGGAGGAACACACTGCACAACAGAGTTTATCTAGACAATGGTACATTTCTGGTTTTAAGACAAAAACAATATTTCACGTTCCTTAAAATAAACCTGCTTAGATGGATGTGGCATCAAATGATCCGTCTTAAGAATTTTTAAAAGTATTTTTAAAGATTGGGATTTCTTTGACCCAAGCAAAAATGAAGGTGGAGAAGATGTAGCTACTCTTTCCAGGTATATATATGAGATAGAAGAAGAGGAGATGCTCAAGCAAAAAGACAATGTTAGCATTAATCATAAAGATGTTGTGGAAATCTGAAGGACATTTCTAATAATCAGTGAAACCCTGAAAGAAATCCCTAGTAGGAGGAATGAAAAGGGGAGAACTCTATCTAGATTTCAAATGGATATTCTCTGATTCTGTGGAGCTTTAGCATTCTTGTAAATAAAATTAGTTGCCAATTTATCAAAATGCACATTAATGTATTGGTAATTTTAACACAGAAAAAAGCTTTCCAAATTTGCAGCAATTTGAAGAATTAAAAAAGAAAACTTCCAAAAGACACAGCCTCCCTTGAGTTTCATAGTTATTTGTCTACATTGGGCAAAAGTTACTGCTACAGTGTTTTCAGGTCCATTTCTTTCAAATACAAAAGCTCTCAGCCTAAATATGAGTATCACATACATTTGAAGTGAAATGGTAATAACAAATATCATCCTTTCTTTTATCCAAATACCTAAGTATGGAAGTTACAACTAAATAGAACAATTTGCTGCCTAACCTGAGTTAGTGGGTTCTCTTCAACTAATCACATCATCCTTTATCACTTACAAGTGTTAGAAGCAATATATTACCAAGAAAAGCACAGTACTTGCTATTTAAGGTTCTAAGTATTAGTTTAAAGGGAATATCTTAAGAGGAATGAAATTTTGCTACAATATCAACCTACAGTTCTAGCCACAGAACACTGTAAACTCCTCATTTAATTAGAAATTATCAACTTCCTGCACCAATTACAGTCTGTCTTGCAATGCCATTACTAAAAATCTTTGCTACTTCACTTATTTGCAGTTGTTCTTGTGATGTCTGTAATATGCTATGGAGTGTCTAAATGCCAGTGTGTTCCATCTGATATTTGTCCACTGGGGTGAGATTTCCTGGCTGCTTTGCTCCTCCACGGACAGGGCAGTTGGCAGACAGGCCGAGTAAACTCAGGGATTCCATTAGTGTGGCAGCAAAATATAAAGAACAAAGAAGGTCCAGTCATTGATTTCCCATTACATTTCTATCTGATAGAAAGATTGCACTTGGCCACAAGCACCAAAGAGAACTTGTTTTATTCTGGGGAACTCATATTTAGATTGATTTTCCCTAAAATAGATTTTTCAGAATTGTCCTTTCATGTTCTAAGCCTGCCTTTAAGGAAGAATATTCCCAGCATGGGAGGAGGAATATCCATCATTCCTGTTATGAGAAGTTGCAGTTGAAGAGTTCAACACCCCAGCCAGAAAAGAACTTAGGCACCAAACTCCTAGAAATATGCTGAATTCCCAGGGAATGGGCATCTGCATTGTTTAAAAATATGTACTGGGTTAAAATACCAATAATGAACCACAATCAATTGCTACATTTCAAATTCAGCTATCAGTAGAAGACCAATCCAGACCTCGGCATGAATAGAAATATCCTTCTAATTTTGTTTTGTTCCATTTATTTTTGGTAGTTTCTTTGCTCTCATTTGGCAATACTGGCCAGGAATATCAGCCATCCACACTTTCTACAGGACTGGTAGCACTGAAAAACTAGAAAACTGAACACACCATAATTGAAAAGGAATCGAGCAGTCTGGTTTCATCACCAAAATGGGGTGAAACACAGGAAACAGACGAAGTGCAGGAACAAAGAAAATTAAATTCAGTTCTTCTCTCAGTTTTAATATCCTAAGATACAGATTCCAAAATACAGTATGTGACCAGCTGTATGCAACAACCACAGAAAAACTAACCACTGTCTGCTCCCTGTTCCCTGGAGGGCAGTGACCAGTAACAGATGCAAAAAGAAAAGACTCTAAGAGCATTCCCCCAGTAACTTTCACAGCTCTGGCAATCTGCAGTCTGGGGACTTCCTGAGCTGGAGGTTACATCAACATCTTCCTGTTTAGTAGCCCTCAATGGAACTTTCTTTCATGAATTGTCTAATCATTTTTTAAACCTATATATATTTTGGCATACGAAACATCCTGTAGCAATGGATCCCATGACTTAATTGTGTGTTGTGTAAAATGAGCACTTCCTTTCGTTTGCTCTCAATCTGCAGAACAACCAGGTTATCTGGCACCTTGGAGGTGCTGTGTTCAGACAAATTAATATTTCCATCACTGCCTGGCCACTTGGAACTCTGTCCCATGATTTCTGAGCTGAAGAGACTGTTAATGTGTCTTCCATGGCCATATCCTTGACAATTTGCAATATCCTCTCTGCCTTTCCTAAATCTATATTGATTTTTTGAACTGGGCTGATCCGACTGCACAACTGGACAGGCTGGATTGATGGGCTCAGGCCAACGGTGTGAGGTTGGATAAGGCCAAGTTCTGGGTGCTGCCCCTGGGTCCCAAAAAGCCCCTGCAGTGCTCCAGGCTGGGGGCAGAGAGGCTGCAAAGGGCCTGAAGGTGCTGCTTGACAAAGTGGCCAGAAGGCCAGTGGCATCCTGGGCTGTGTCAGGGATGGTGTGACCAGCAGGACCAGGGAAGTGGTTGTCCCTCTGTACTGGGCACTGGTGAGGCCAAACCTCGAGTGCTGTGTCCAGTTGTGGGCTCCTGAATTCAGGAAGGACATTGAGGTGCTGTAGCAGGTCCAGAGAAGGGCAGTGAGGCTGGTGAAGGGTCTGGAGCACAAGTGCACTGAGGAGCAGCTGAGGGAGCGGGGGGGGCTCAGCCCGGAGCAAAGGAGGCTCAGGGGGGACCTTGTTGTTCTCCCCCATTCCCTGACAGGAGGGCGCAGCCGGGGGAGGGTCGGGCTCTGCTCCCAACTAACAAGCTTGAGGAAATGGCCTCAGGCTGCACCAGGGGAGGTTCAGACTGAATTCAGAAAGAATGTCTTCTCTGGCTGTCAGGCATTGGAACAGGATGGCCAGGAAGTGATGGGGTCAGCAGTACTGGACGTGGACAACTGGACATGGCACTCAGTGCTCTGGTTTAGGTGTTCGGTCAAAGGTTGGACTCAATGATTTTGGAGTTCTTCCCCAGCCTTAGTGATTCTATGATTCTATTCTATGAAAATACTCAAATTGTAAATGTGCCATTGCATACACTGGTGTACAGCAATTTTTTGTTTCATTTTCCATTTCCTTCCTAACTATTCCCAATATTTTCTTAGTGTTGAGGTGCGTTTTCAGGGAGCTATTCATGAGCAATTGTCCAAACACTTTTCTCAGATTTAATTTTGACTAACATCTTCAAAAATAATTTAACACTGAAAAACCTGATCAACTTACTACTTCTGGTCACTTCTTTATTTCAGCTAGGAATACATTAAATAGCAGAGATTCCCAACCCAGATATCTGGAGGAAAGCACCAGTTCTCCTTCTAATGAAAAATGAGAACATTTATTTCACCTCTGTTCTGTCTGCTTCTTATTTTTGTTTATTCTAATGTCTTTCCAACCAGCACCTGAACACAAGACAGGTCTTCAGCCTTGGCACCACAAAGAAAAATCAAACTTTCCTCCAGAGTGAACACCAGTGCAAATAACTCCTTCAGCTTTTTGCAGTGTCATTTTCCATGCATGAGTATTTTACACATCTACTGGCTATGCAGCTTCTCTGACAGAATCTTCTCTCTGGAGAAAAAGGGATTTTTTTCTTCAACAGTTTTATGCCTTCAGCAAGTTGTTTCTCAAAATCTTCTTAGGTCTGCCTCATGGTTTTATACTTATATATGGTCTGGTTTTATATTTAACCAGCCAAGGTTATACTCTTTTTCCACCTCCCATTTTGAGCCAGATGCTTTTTTATTTATAAAAGCCTCCTTTTGCTCTGTTATTTAACTATGCTTGATAGTGGTATATATTTACTCAAAGCCTCTAAAGTAGCATAACAATCCTAAGAAATATTTACAAGCAGTACCACTAACTCATTCTATAACACAGTTATATATATACATTACTTTGAAACACTGTTTTTAAATGCAAAGAAACAATAAACAAGGCATTCTATTGCTTGTACTAGAGAAATAGCATTGCTATTAATTTGGGGAGGGGTTTTAATGTCGACATTGAAACACTGGCAACTACCCACTATGAGGATTAGAGACCTGAGGCATATATCTCCAGGAATGGACACTCTCACATCCAGCATATTGATTCCTCTGCAAATGAAAAAAAAAATGCCTTCCCTCACCTTCTTTGGTGAATTATTGATTAGCTCTGCCTTAAAAGTGCCCATTTCTCTCCACTGATTGCAGGGGGAATTTGGATAATGAGGTCTTACATTGACATCTACGTTGCAGATATTTAAAACTGGGCAACATAAATCCTGCCCAGAGGAAACTCAGTTGTGACACTTTTCCACTCACTATATCCTGGCAAGGAAGATGACACGGTGTGGGAGAAGTGACATTCTGTCACTACTATTAGAAGATACTCCACTGGAGTGATGGTGGGTGTCTTTTTACAGGTTTAAAATACACTGAATGTTCACATCACACCTGTATTTTCCAAGGGGAAGTCCAAGCACCACAACCAGATGCCAGGCAGTTGACTGCTGGACAGCCACCTGAAAGAAAGGTCCACTGCTGCAGTGAACCCACAACAATGTCCTGACAGTGGCTTCCACCAGTGGAGGGGTTTTCCACCTGGGTTAGGTGGAGACTTGGTAGTGCTTATTTATTTTTGAATTGTAGAGCCTGGACTCCTTGATCCTCCTGATTTTCAGGTGTACAGGCAGGGCAGAAGACTTAATTTACTGCCACTGATGTGGAATTTATATTAGCACCTGTGGCCACAGCATTTATTCTTGCCATTGTGTTGGGAAGTGGTCCTTGATCATTCCCAGCTCCTTAGCTGAGCAGTGTAAAACAACAGTCAGCATGTTCTCTGCCAGTTTTCTCCAGCTGTAACTCTAACTCGAGCTGCTTTTTGGCACTGACCTTTTCCATTACTTGCAAACAAGGTCAGCATTCTTTGTGGGCCTTTTACATTACTCTCCTATAGATCAGTGTGCCTGTGGTTTTGCCTCCTAATGTCTGTCATGTTGGCAATAACTGTGCTTTTGGAGCCTAAGAATGGAAGTGGTGAAATTGAGGAATAGATCTTCTTTTATGGCCACTTTCCAGATACACTTCAAAGCCAGGTCTCCCCAGGCTTCCACCATCAGAGACTTTGTGCACCCATGGAGACTAATAGAAGCTGAATGTTGCTATAGAAATTGCTATATTAACAACTGTCCCACGAATTGCATCCTCTGTTGGATCCCAATTCTCCTCAAATTGAAAGCAGTGGTTGAACTCCAGCATTATTTATTTGTGGGCAAGGGTAAGATTCACAGGAAACTCTGGACAAGCTTGTAAATAACTTGTCTGAGATAAATGAAATATGTCATTTGTCCCTAATGATCTCTCTCTGCCAGCATGGAAAGACTGCAAAATAAAACACTTTGCAACATACTGCTAGAAGTGAAGAAATTTTCTTGTCATCCTCAACAGCATCCATAAAATACAACAGAACTGCTCCAGGTGTTAGCAGGTTCCAGTTGTCATGGAAAGTTTAAGGAGTTTCTCATGATCTGGAAGGCTTGGAAGGCACACTTATCTGCAGGATTGGAGATATTTAAATATTGCAATTATTCGAATCCTTTTACCTCTGGGGATAAATTCTGTAATTTTTAGTCCAGATGATTCCATGGAAACATCACCATTTGTGTCTTGTGCATTTTCTCATTGTTCTGCTTTTCCAGAGTCTCTAAGAGCTTGTTCTGTTATATACACACCCACTACAACATCAAGCTCAGCTTCCAGTGCATGCAGTTCCTGCTTTTCTCTCAGAGCATCATTCACATCAAACACGGGCAGCAAAGCAGGAGTCACAGGCACACAAAACAGATTGGGAGAGGAATGAAGACCTGAGAAGGCTATAAAATGCTTAATAGTACTGCTCATTCAAAAGCTCAAAGTTGACTCAGATCCACATTTATAACACTAAGATTAAAAATTATTTTTATATTAATTGCAACACTTTCATGGGTTTGAACAATCATCTGGGCATGAATGGTTATTGCAAGTGTATTGTGCTTTGGAATGGTTTTTTTTGTATGCATCATTTTGAAGTATGTAACAACATCTAGCAAACTCTGTTATTGCAATTACAATGGGGATGCTGAGCCAGTAGTTGTGTCTTTGACAGATCAATTCCAAATTCTTATAACAGCATTTTCCACACCATTTCAGATAATTGCAGGATTTCTACCCCATTCCTTAAACATACACATACATGTCACTGGTATCGGACAGCCTTCCCTAAAGTGGTCCAAGAGCTTCCAGTGATTCCCATTTGCTAATATAATTTAAAAATAGGTGAGACATTAAAAGAAATAAAGGCCAGTGAGGAATGTCTGTCAAACCTTACAGTACCATCAGTCACACAACAGAGGGACTGGAGTCACGGTACTTGTATTGGGTTTGTGTGACAAGGTTTTGGGGACAAAGGGGCTACACTGGTGGCTTCCCTTGTGTCCCACAGAGCCAATGCCAGCCAGCTCCAAGGTGTACTCACCACTGGCCAAGGCTGAGCCCAGCAGTGATGGTGGCAGCTCTTCTTGGGTAAGAAATTTAAGAACGGATAAAAAAACCCAACCTTGTGCAACAGTAGTTGCAGCCAGAGGGAAGAGTGAGAATTTGTGAGATGAACAGCCCTGCAGACACCGAGATCAGCTGAGAAAGAGGAGAAAAAGGTGCTCCAGGCACCAGAGCAGAGATGCCCCTGCAGACCCTGGAGGATCCCACTCCAGAGCAGGTGGATGCCCAAAGGAGGCTGGGACCCTGTGGGAAGCCCACATGGAGCAGTTCATAAAGAACTGCAGCCCATGGAAAGGTCTCTCCTTGGAGAAGTTCCTGGAGGACTGTTAAGGGAAGAGTGTGGGGAGTCCTTCCCCCACAGAGGAAGGAGTGGCAGAGACACCGTGGGATGAACTGACCACAGCCCCCACTGCACGTCCCCCTGTGCCACTGAGGGGGAGGAGGGAAGAAAATTAGAAGTTCAACCCAAAAGAAAAGGGGGTTGGGCACTTGTTAGTATGACATTTGTCTGCTGGAGTCACCTCTCCATGTCCTGAAGTCCTGCTTCCCAGGATGTGGCTGGACATGGCCTGCTTTGTTTTCCTTTGCTCCCACTCGTGGCCTTTGCTTTTGCTTTATTAAACTGCTTGTACCTGAAACCACGAGGGTTTTTCCACCTTATTTCCTCCCCCCACACCTGGCTGAAAAAGGCAGTCAGAGAGGAGCTTGGTGGGCACCTGGCATCCAGCCAAGGCCTACCACAGTATTTTACCATGTGGAATATTATTGCTGGTCCTCTCTCCAAGCAAGCAAGATAAGCTCAGAAGTTGGATGAAGTCCAAATCTTTCCAGTTTTAAATAAACTTCTCTGTTTTGCCCTGTTATTCAATAAACTGTTCCCAAAACAATGGTTTTATAAGCTATAAACAAGTTAGGCATTTAAATAATTAAGTTTGAGTGAAGGAACAGACAATATGTTAAAGGCTTGTGTCTTAAGTCAAACTACCAACAATTTTTAGTGCTCAAGGAAACTCCCAGCTCCTAAACAAGACCAAGATCCACTTATGCTAAATGATCTTCAGGGTCTCTGCCCTTTACACTTCACAGTTCTGTAACAGGCAGAAGGGAAGTATGAGGATAAACCAACCAAAATCTCACACATTGGCTGCTCCTGTAGATCAAAAGATTTACACAACTTATTAGCAAATTTTTCTTTTGTTCTTTTCCCATCCTCCTCTTTGATCCAACAGAGAAAGCTGGGGGTTGCTGGGGTGTGCAGAGAGCTGGAAAAAACCCTGACTGTACCTTTTATCCCCATAGAGCTGCCAGGTACTTCCAGTGCACTTTGACCAGTGTTTAGACATTCTGTGAGTAATAATCCATTCGTTTGGAGTTTGCTTTGTAGAGAAAAGCCTCTCCCAAGAAGCTCATCTTTCCATCCCATCAGACTCCCTGTCAGCAAAACCTGGGAGACTGGCAGTGCCAAGCCACAGCCACACATTCAATTCAAGGCAGAAACAATAACAGTGAAGATAAGATGACATTAGTATTTTATGAACTATAAAAGCACTATGTGATGTAGCATTTCTTAAGCATGGCTTACAATTGCATTGCCAATGGAATCAGAATCTTTTCTGTTTGCAAATAAAGAACGTTTATCCCAGTGGAACAATCTACATAAATTCTTTTGTACAACAGAAGAACCACATTAAGGACCTAAAATTGGCCTCACACAACATAAGGTGCTGTACTGGCAGTTTGCACTGGGATGATCATCACTGCAGGGCAAATTTCAGCTGTGGAATGTATTTGCCTATCTTGCATCTAAAGATCTGGGCAAAGCATCCTGCACACAAATATATAATATACCTCAGGAAAAAGAGGAGGAAGAAAAGCACTAGTTCCTCTTAATGCATGCAGCAGTCATTTGGGAAATCCCCCCAAGGACTTTGCTCTGAAAATTATGGGGCAAACATGTCTGAGAATGTGCCTTTCAAGAGCGTCGTTAGAAGTGAAACTGCATCCATCAAAAGTAAAGGGTTTCCTGTTTCTATTCTTCTTGCCTTTCATTTTTCAGATGTGTAAGCCAGATAATGAAAAGCCATTCCAGACCATTTTAGGTATTGCTGGGATGAGGTAAGGTTGTTATCTACTTGAAGGAGAATCATTTTTCAATGTCTGCTGATATAAACGGGTAGAGACTTTTTTGCTTTCCCCTCACATCCAATGACACAAAAATCTTAACGTTCTCCAAAGAGCAGAATGGAATTTAACTTTCCATTTGCTTTAGCCCTCAATGAAAGCAACAGGGGTTGGTAACTATAGCTAAGCTGTTCCTTGAAAAGTCAGAGTGGACAAATTTCGTGTCTAGTTGTTTTCATGTGGTTTCATCCTTTTATTCAGTTTTGCAATGTATGTGGAGCACAAACTAAAAAGAACAACCTCATCTCAAATATTGATATGTCTTATAACAGATTGATACAATTGAGACCAGAATCTTAATTTCATGTCATATTTAAAGCTGGTTCTCAGAACCCACGTCCCACCCACTACAAGAGTAGATCTACTCTTAGTGTACCACCACCATTTTCTGCCCTATCACCCATACAACTGTTGAGGCAACTGAACACAAGTTCACTGTGTGTATAGCAACAGGATTTCTCAGGGGGTGTTGGCTAAAGACACTGGCAGCTCAAGGCAATCCAATCCTGAATTATGTAAAATTACTTGAGAGAAAAGTCAGTGAAAAGGCAGCACATTTCATGGTCATTGTACATTAATTCTCTAGGACATTCCCTACTCAGGTTTTTTAACCCACAAATCTTTCAGAATCCAGGCTAAACCAGCCCACTGCTTCTGGGTCTTGCAAATAAATATCTCTTACAGTCAACAGACAACTGAACAAATTTCATTTTGTGAGATGTACAAAACCCTCATTCTGGAATAACAAGAACCATTATGCAAGCTGAATTCACACTCGTTTCACAGAGCCAACTTTTCTCATGAAATTTCTTGTGTATAAAGCAACATGACTGCTAATTTTCATGAAAAATCCAACCACCACTGTAATTTATTAGTACAAAAACCCCCTCTTCTCTGAGGAATGAAAACTCATCTCATTCCTCAAACTACTCATGTGAATTTCTCAAACTGCTCAGGCTGTTTTCAGAGCTGAATTGTATTTTTAAGTTCTAAAATTTACATAGACTCATTTTTCATGGAAAACGTACTCGTGGATTAATGAGCCCAAGGCTGGATGCATCAGGCTTTGAGTGAAATGGATGTGCCATGTGCCATCTACTGTTTCTCATTCCAGGACAAGACCACTGGGTTTAACCACACTCACATCATGCAGCTTTATAGGGAAAACAGGTTTTGTCAAATCAGCAGTTTTTAACTCAAAAGTTAATCTTTTAATCTCAAAAGCTTTGGGTTTTCTTGCAGTTAATATAATAGTTTGTACAAGAACGAAGATGAAGATTATTAAAAATAAAAACCTGTGTAAATATTTCTAAAACCCAAATTTAAATTGGGCAGATTGCCAGAAGTATTTACTGGCTGTAATGGGAAAGACAAATTCTTGACTTCCTTGCAAACACTCCATTTGTTTAAGTAGCCCAGTTCTGGGATTCTCTTTGGACTTCTGAAAGTGTCTTGTGTCCTTTCACACTCCAAGAACAGACAGGAAAGTTTTGATCAGCTCCTAACACAGTTAACATCAATTCACCCAGTGAGTCCTACATTTAACCTAAAAACATGTCAGTGGTGCAGGAACTGCTCAGAAACAGCCCAGAAAACACACATGGATTTTACAACATGAAGATCCACAGGGGGTTCAATCCCCCACTTCAGGGCATGGGCCCCCTGAGCTGTTGTGTGGCTGCACACCAGTCCTGCCCTTCCCTTTCCAGATTTCATATCACAAAATGCACTTCAATCCAAGTTTTAGGCTTGCACCTGACTATCTCCCAGTATAGATTGCATGAAAACGTGTGGCACAGCAATAAGCTACAGAGCAAACCCTCAGCAAGAGCAAAAATAATAAATATTATTCTTGGCAGGACTTTTAGGAAACTCTCACTGGCCTCAGTTCTGCCTCAGGACTGGCACAGATCTTTGCACCTGCACCCAGTCAACTCACAGCACTGCAGATCTCACAACACAGTTTTGCCAAGTCAAGTATTGTTAAATTACACAACATCCACTTCTTTGATTCCATTTGTCATTACACAAATGGCCACCTTTTGGAACAGCACTCACAGCACGACTCCATCATCTCATAGTTTTTCTCAGGACAAAAAAGTAAAAATAATACATCCTCTTCAGCTTTTGCACAGGGATTTGCTTTGGCATGGCACTTCCTTCCCCTGTCCCTGCCAAATGTCAGTACTTTTGGAGACAGAACATTTCATTCTTTGCCATAAAAACAAAGCAACACAGAAATAAAGGAGCAGTTAAGGGAGAAGCCTGACATCTTCTCACCTAGAGCACACTGTGATGAGCAGCACTTGGCTGCAGCACAGCCTCCAAATGTGGGACAGCTTTCCCAACACAAATATGTAACCCTAAAGAGACTGTCACAGGAGTAAGCCATGGTGGTTTTATTATTATTTCTTTTTATTTTACTAAGATGCTTTGCTCTTTTTGAGTTCACATGGCATCACCTGGAAAAAAAAAATCTTAGAAACAATCACCAGGTTTATATTTCCTTTTCTTTTCAAAGAAACTAATGTAAAGAACAGCATCCTTCTGGCCTGCAGGCACCTCTCCAGCCAGCAATTACAATTGAAAAGAATTACAGCTGCAATCTAGCTGAAGAAATTGTCTTATCTGCTCCATGAATGCACCCTTGGGAGGATTCTTAAATGCTATTTTATATCCCTGGAGAAGAGTAACACAGAGACAATGATGAAAAAGGCATCTGCTTCAGATGTGTGTAGTTCTAACCACTAACGTGGGCCGTGTGATCTATGCCTGTGGATAGTATGACTACTGCTCATTAAAATTTTATCATAGGTTGCTTCATATCTTATTAACTGTGTGGAAGCTCAAATGAGACCCAAACTTGGTCAGTTCAGAAACTACAGAATAGCTGCTTAAAAACAGTGGGAGGATGGCCATAAAATTTGTCCCATTTATGAAAAAAAGAAGGAAGTCTTTAGATTTATCTGAGTGCTGCCAGCTATGTCTTCCTGTGTGGAAGTAACACAGGCAGTATTTCACCAATATGGACTCTCCCAATGACAAGTAAGACAGGAGATACATTCTGAAAATAAGTTTCCAAGAAATTGATCTAGAAAATGTTTTCACAAGAAGTTTTTACTAACAACTCTCTTTTCAAAATACATCTCTTTTTCTGTAAGGCAAGGTACAACAGAACCAGTCTGGAGGAAGTGAAAGTTTTCAGCCTTCTCTCCAGAGTGGCACAGGTTAAATAAAGTCCTCTGATGGAGCCATATTCCAGCATCTCTGCTTGGCTCTTGCTCCTTGTGCCTGTACAGAAGCATAAGACCCCATTGTTCTTAAAGAAATTACCCCAATCATTGTTCAGTCACATCTGAAGTATCAACTCCAAATCATTTCAAAATTAGCATTCTTGAGTTAGTCCACCCAATTGTAATAAGTCCTAAAGCAGATTTAGCTGACTTAATCCCAAAAGCAGAGAGAAAACTGTTAGAAACAGTTTAAATGTATATTTACTCAAAGAGAATCTAAAAAACTCCTAGTGAGGTCCCAAGATATTTGCTCAGACCCAGTTAGTCAGTGGTTAGTCAGCCAAAACACATTAAACCAAGGTGGCACTTTCTGATTAATCTGTCCTAGACTTGGGCATAGAGATGGGAGTTATTTGTTCTTCAAACAACCTCCCAGTGTATGCAGAGAGACTGGTTTTACATATATCATCTTCCAAAATAGAAGTTCTAAATCACGTTTCATCCCAGCCCCCAAAAGCCACCCCAGCACCCTCATTCCATACCCACCTCCAAGCCCACACGTCTCGCCAGTGGTGGTAATGAGCTCCCAAGGTGTGGCTGGGGAATGAGCCCAGACCTGCCACAAAGGCACTGCTGGGA
This sequence comes from Calyptomena viridis, assembly GCA_013390005.1. Classification (NCBI taxonomy): domain Eukaryota; kingdom Metazoa; phylum Chordata; class Aves; order Passeriformes; family Eurylaimidae; genus Calyptomena; species Calyptomena viridis. The sequence continues at coordinate 947,069 of WEIV01003506.1, forward strand.
AGCTGAGTGCTACAAATTGTCAAGGGCTGAGTAAATGAAGGAACTGGGCTGAGGTGCCCTGAGCACCTGCACCGTTACTGCCTTCAGCTGAAGGCAGAAGTGCTCACACCTCTTCAAAACCAGGAGACACACAGTGATTTGAGACTGAGAAGCTTATTGAAAACTGAGCCTGGCCTAAGGCCTCTCAGAAGCCCCTGGTCTCTGTCAGCCATCCCAGGCATGGGCTGAGAAGAAGCAATAGCTGTGTGTGCCCTGATCACAGAGCAGAGATGTCCTCGCTGGCAGCAGCCCCTGCTGAACGTTGTGGGGATTCCACTCCAAAGGCTGGATCAGTTTGATGCTGTGCCCAAGCCTTGTGTGGAGCTTCTTTAGCAGCCTCGTTTCACTCCTGTGCTGACTCAGCTTTTTAGTTTCCTTCCACACGTGGCCACCTCTCCCAACACATCCTGCTTCACACACATCTTGTGTCCCAGATGAAACCACACAGGAACTGGAGAAAAGCAATGGAATGTTGCTTGGATATATATATTATAAGGTGCTTTTACATGCACTGTTTACTAAACAAATGCTACATATACAAAGAGCAGAGTTCTGTACCTGTGATGAATGAGAAATGTTTTCTAAAAACGATGCCTCTGTATTTTAAAAGAGAGAATATAATTCCCTGTTGCTTTCTGCTACTGTTCCTGCTTTAATATACATTCTCTGCCTGAGTTTTCTCCTAAATATTTTTTGGAAAATGATGACATGAATTTAACTTGATATTAACATTGGTAATTTGTAACAAAAATAGTAAAAACTGTTGGTTTGAGCCACTGTGCTATAATTCAGAACTTATCAGACTACTTTCAAACTCCACAATATATTTCTTGCATGACCCAGGAGAATCCATAATCTCTTTGTGCCTGTCTTTCCATCCATAAAATAATGAAAATAACATTCCTTTGTCTTTTCTGTGTTGCCTTTTTTAGAGGGATTATACAGCACCTATTGTAACAGGTCTCAGGTGCTGCTGGTAGGGTTTTTCTAGTGGATAACACCCACAAAAAAACCACAAATTAATTTCTTCCAGTTGGCCTTTTGTAGGTATTTTTCAATATGATATTATGAAAAAGCATAGAGCAAGTCAATGCTTTAGGCTTTCTTAAAGTCAATTGACAACCCTGAAACTCACTCATTAAAATGACATGCAGTTATTTTTGAATACTCATCCAAAACTACACTATTAAAAAATTCTGCCTTGTAAATATTTGTCAGGACTGAATTCGTTGTCCAGCTCCACAAAGACAGCAGATAAGAAAACTGAAACTGTGGATAGAATATTGATTTTGAAACACAGGAAGAAACAAAGAAAATGTGATATACTACCTTAGCAAGAATACAGACACAGGTATCTCTACATCTTCCAAAAAAAAAGAGAGCAAAAGTTTGTTTGTATGGATTCATTTAGTCTTCCCAACATCCTGCTCAGAAGTGTTTCCCAATGGCTCTTTCAGCATCTAACCCCTTACACTTGGCACATGGCATTCACTCCTCGAGGTGACATCCATTTGTGTACACATAAAGAAATGCATTAAATCATTCTGTCTGCACTGAAAATAGTCCATTTTCAATGTTTTCAGGACACAAACACAGTCAAGTTACACACTTTTCCAAACAATTTCAGTTCTGCAGATCATTCACACAAAAGACCTCGGTCACTTGAAGAAGCACCTTCAATTTACAGTGACAACTTACAGGGATGTGGTTCTCCCAGCTGTACCCAGACACAGACCTGCTGCTTTTAACTTACTCAGGACTTCTACCAAATCATGGAAACCCAACTGCCTTGCTTCTCTCTCACACAGAAAGAACTTAAAAATAACAAAACCCAGCTATGTCATCAGCTAAAACAGTCTTCAGACTGAACTAGTTCAAATGATATGATACTTCCACTTAATTTAGCTCTCGTTCTATTTTTAGCTAAACCATTTCATACAATATTCAAAACATAAAAATATGATCAAATTAGGAAGTTAAGCACACCGTGTGGGAAGCCAGAAAACCTGGGTTATATTACCAGGTGAGGTTTATTTCTGTTTCCTTTCCTATTCAGTCATTCTTACTGTCTTCTGCTGTGCTATATTCTGCAAAGGATACACTCACCAACCAACAGACATGAAGGAGAAAGCAGCAATAAAGGCAAGTGAATAAAAGGAATAATGAAAATTAGTGTCATTATTATTAAGTTAATTAAGCATAGAGTTGGACAGAAGGATCTAATCAGAACATACGGTTTCATCAGATTTAAGCCAGTTGCAAAGTCAGATTGATTTTATTACAATTTCATCTGAATGCTTCATTTTGAAATGTTTGCAGTTCAAATGGGCTTGTGTTGTAGAGCACAGTGACACAGTCCTATGAACTTCTCAGGATCTCTGTCCCTTTTTTCTCCTTCTTTGCTCAGCACAGCAGTATCAACTCAGGGCCCATCTTATACTTGCAAATATAGAAATCTGGGCTCTTGCCTTGACTCTCTCCTGTCAGGCTCTTGTTCTTCACCCCTGTAAACAGAGTTCTGCTGGCCAGGGTGAACTTGAACCCAAAAGATATATCAGATTCTTCTGTTAGATCAGTCCCATTCCTTCTTTTGATGGCAAGCATCTCTGCACCCCTATTCATGTCATCCTAAGCTTCCCTTTTGTCTGCCTGCCCCACTTCTCCACAGCTCCCAGGACAAGCAGCAGCTCTACTCTGCTCTTTGTCAACAACCAAAAGTAGGAGGAAAGCTCTTGATCCCTAAGCTCTCTTTTAAGAACAAGTCTGGGAAATGTAAGGGAAGAAAGGATGCCTTCTGGAGCTGATCTTGCTAAGTCTGGAGACAAATCCCAAAGACAGAGACAAGCACGAAGGACAGAACTGGGGGATGTTCCCAGGCTTGGGGGAGGAAGTGTCTGAAAGTATTAACGGGATGTCCCTGATACACTACAAGAAACAGCAGAAATCTGAAACTTCAAGGAAAAGAACAAGAACTCTGTGTTTTTTCAGAAAAACAGATGATTGTTTTCGAACATCCAACTCAATATTTTTAATCTCTGAGGCTGGCAATACCAAGAACTGCCAGAATCTGCAATACCAAGAATGGCAATACCCTTTTAGCCTAATATCAAGTACCTACTGCTTGGTATTTTCCCAGTTTTTGTAGCTTCTGTTTTCTTTCTTTACTGGGACTCCCTTCATTGCATGAATATTGGTAATTGAACATTTTGAATATTTTGAAACCCAGCTGGGGAACTCTGATGTGCTGTGTCCCTGAAGGTGATCACTCACTCCATGAAGAGATCAAGCTTTTTTCTCCCTGAAGAAATCACAACCAAAGTGGGAGGAGGGAAAGAGAATTTGCCTCAATATGCAGCTAAGTCAAATCGAAAACCTCAGAATGGGAATTTCCCATTATCACACAACTCTAAGGAGCACCAGAGCTGAAATGAGGCTGCTGTGAGAAGGAGGGACAGGAAGATGCCACCCAGAAGCAATCAGGCCTTTCAGCTGGTGCTGGGAAGCACAAAACCAACGACAATCACACATGATCCAGAGCCTGCTGGAATCAGAGTCTTTCCAACAACTGTCAGCTTTGGACTCAGCACACCCAGAGGCTTTTGCCAAAGTGGATAATGCTGCAGTGTTTTACAAAATCATGAAAAACAAGGAGGCATTGCTGATTGTCAGAGATGAAGAAAAGATAATGGCAATTAACCACACAGAAGAGATCAGCTTCTGTGGGCAAAACAGAAAGTGGATTGGCAGCAGCCTGCTCAGAAACGTGCTACAGATGTACTTCAGCATCAGACTACTCAGATTCTGCCACAATTGGATTTTTGGAAATAAAACAAATCAATAACTAAGAAATTACACTCCACATCAGGTTTAGGGGAATTCCTCTCCCTGCGTGGAGGAAGAGTATAAAATCATCTCGTGCTGATTTGGGATTTCTAAACACAGAATGAAATGCCACTCGTATCATAATACTCACAGAGTGGAATTACTGTTTAGAGTCATTTTAGAGCACATGACAATGGTATTAATGAGACAGCCATTACAACTGGCTAAGCTCCATTTGAAGTCTTTCTCTTCAACTGCCTAACAGTGGCATGTTATTTCATATTAATTAGCAGCATTAAGCAAATGACAGTCTGTGGAACAGGTTCAGGATAGGTGGGAGGCTGAAAATAAACATCTTTATGTGCAACCAGCAATCATTACTTACATAAGATCACCCCCAAAACCATAATAACATACCAAATTTTCCAAAGAAAAAAGTGGAGATGTAATTGTCATTTATGAATAAATGTGTTTTGGTTTTAAAAGAGCCTGAATGACTGTAAGGGATTATGTCAAATCACTTTGCAGCTGTAAAATTTAAAAAGCTCTAGCTGCAATGTTCTAGATTATAAATTACATTTGATTTCATTTCTATCATTCTGAATGGATTATGATTGAAATGAGCATGTGAAGTAATTGCCCATGTACGCTGAGCACCACCCTCCTCCGCCCCTGAGCTCTTGTAAACAAAACAAGGTAACTCTAGGCAATGTGCAGGGAAGAAAAGTTGGTAAATGAAAAATACACCCTTTTGTCAGTGCCTGTAATTTGTCTGTATTCTTTTGCAGCCACTATCTGCAGCATCTTTCATTAGCAGAACAGCCAGTGTCTGCAGCTATGGGTTGTGGAAACTAATTATTATGTTTCTCCAATAAAAACTTCTGTTCTAAAGAAATTCATTCAATTGCCACCTATTTTGTACTGATTTACTCTCATCATCATTTTTAGAAAAGTCTGCCATGCCCAGTGAATGCACATATATATTCATGAAATCCACCTGCTGTCTTTATTTCACAATAGAACTGATTTGCCATGTGGTTTCTGTTCTATTTGAAGGTGTCACCATGCTTCATACATTTCATGATAAACACCTTCAAAAACCCTGCCTTTCTGTTTGTTTTGTTTGAGGAGGAGGAGAGAGGGCTCAGCACTCAGATGAGAGCCAGGCTACCAGGCTGATTGACAGCGCAATAAAATATCCCAATCTTCCTTTGTAATCTCACACACAACAGTGTAAGTTGGCATTACTTCACTGAAATGAAAGCTGGGACTCTTGACACAGCAGCCAGCACTGCTGCCTGCAGACAGTGTGCTTTGGGGCTGGCAGGTCTCACCCTCACAGCACCTCACAACTGCTGGTTTGCTAAAATAAATTTGTATAGGTCCAAATATCAGTACAAATATTTACTAACAATATCAGAGGCAAAAACACAGCAGAGGGAGAATGCTCAGCCATTAGGCTGCAGCCTGATCACAGTCTAAGCACTGAAGGTAGGAGCAGCCTTTGGGCACAGGGCTCTGGTACCTGAGGTGTCCCCGAGGGGCTGGGCACTGCTGGGGACACACGGTGTGACACCGTGGGAGGACTCTGGGGGTGCACAGGGTGAGTGGTGGGTTTGTACAGCAGCAAGAACAAGTTTAAAGAGAAGGGATCACCCCTGGGGCTCAGCTTTGAGGTGCCCCCAGCCAGCACCCGACTCAAACCTCAGAGCTCTGTTACCTGTGGCTTTGTCTTCTCCATATCAAGGGAAGGAACTATTGCTTTCCCCTGCAGTCAGACAGGAACTGGGGCATCTCTGCTCCAGGAATGCCAGAGGTGGGGTCAAAACCAAGGCAGGTATAGGTTAGATATTAGAAAGAAGTTCTTCACGGAAAGAATAATAAAGTATTGGAACAGTCTGCCCGGGGAGGTGGTGGAGTCACCATCCCTGGATGTGTTTAAAAAAAGACTGGATGTGGCACTTGGTGCCACAGTCTAGTCGAGGTGTTAGGGCATGGGTTGGACTCGATGATCTTGGAGGTCTCTTCTAAGCTGGTGATTCTGTGAAAACAGTGAGCACAATAGGGAGTTGGCTAATGGGACTTTTTATGAAGGGATGGTCTGCAATTAAAAAAACACACCTGAAAAGCTGTGTGCTGGGTGTTCTAGAATCAAATTTCCTTGCTAAAGAAATAAACATATTAAGGTCCCTCAAACTCGATAATAAGGAAAGAATAACCTTTTCCCACTTGTCTTTTTTTGTATCAATCATGGGAGTCCTACACACGACTAAAGCACTGGCAACTTCATTGGAGATGCCAGAATTGCCCACATGGACTGCAAACCAAGAAGCTTTTCCAACCTCAAGGAAACTTTCTCAGCTGTCTACAAGTTACTGATCTGTAATGCTTAGCAGAACACACATGGATAATATGCTCATTTCTGGTAACAAAACTGTAAAATTAATTGAATAGTTAAAGACTTTTTTTGAAGAAAAATTGCTGTTGTATACATTTGTTACCTGCTGTATAGGTTTGTGACCTGTGGTTGTTTTGATGCCACAGTTTAACATATTGTTTGGATCATATCTCAACCCATGTAATCCCACATGTGTATAGTGATTAATAAAAAGAGCCTTGAGATGGAACAAGTATGAACAAGTTAACAGAGTACATGCAATGATTCATGGTTACATGAGAAAATTATGATTTACATGATATAAGAGACATTTTCTCAGGCTCAGGAATTTTCATGGTCCGTTCTATTTTCTAATTGCTAAGACTCCTCTTCTGAGAGCTCATCCACTTTTACAGCTATATCACTTGGTTTAACTGATAATCATAACTCTTCCCATAAGAGCTTCTGCTAGATAAAATATTACTCAAATCATGAAAAACAGAAATTATTATCTTCTCCTAATGCTATAAATAGCAAAACTAAGATCAGCTATATATACCAATGCAAGGCACACAAGCAGGCTATCAACAGTCATGTCAAGGGCATCTGCCCAAATTACATTTAAACCACATCAGCTTTTGCAGATTCTCAAAAAACTCCTTTCAAGAACATCAAATACCCCACCTAATTAATGTGATAGACAAACTTGTCTTCCAGGAGTGGCTTCATAGACTGGGCAGGATGTTCATGTTCAGAGAGCAGGATGCTGGGGGAGATAAGGACAAGTCCATGTTCCAATTTCCTACCCAGCAGCAGGCAGGTCATTAGGGGCAAGACCTGAATCTACAGCCATCCTTCCACAGACTCCAAGCATGTTTTGAACCTGTCACAAAATCTCTCCAAGCTTCACTTGTCTCTCCATGAAATGCATATAGAAGAAATTCCCACCATACATGTTAAGACTAGGTAGGAATCACACCTGTAGAAGGACACCTCCCAGGACAACCCTGGCTGAACATCAGGCTGTGCTTTTCACAAGCCACTGAATAAAAAGTGGGAAATGACACACATTTCTTAGGTCATTTGTATTAATAGCAGTCTAAGCTGGTATTAGCAAGACTCAGAATGCTCTCATTTTTTTCTTCCACAAAAATCTTTGCTGTGACAATGTCCATCTAAATCCCAAATGAAAGCACAGTTCCACTTCTTCATTGTGGCTTTACTCTTGCTGAGAATGGTCTTGGTGTCAAGTGCCTTATGCTGCAAGACTAACACTTCTGCTCTGACACTTTGCACACCACAGAAAAGCAGTGGTGCAAGGTAACCCGAGGAGACAGAGGCAGTGAGCCAGTGCTCTGTAAAATTAGGAATGCAGTGGTGTGAGAAATCTCCTGATTGGGAAATCACCATGTGAGTTGCTTGGGTAAAACAGCTAGTTATATATCCTACAGCACAAAGTGGAAGCCACACATTTTTTGTGTAAAATTATCCCCTTTCATGATTGTTAAAATCAACTGTGAAGGGTTTGCCATCATTGAATTATTTTCCTTAGCAATAGACTTAATTTTTGGCTGTTATGTTCCCTGCTGTGCTCAGTTTGGATGCTGTGTGGCTGCTGATTTATCTCTTAATAAGTCTCTATATCACTGTTTCTCATCAATAGGTTTCAATTCTAGGGGCTGCCACAGGAGACAATGGGAGTAAGGTGAGGAAGAATGTGAGGCGTGTCCATTTTTGTCAGAACTCAAATTAAAGACAGTCTTGCTCCCTTACATCCTCACAAAGCTCCATCCTTCAAACTGCAACCCCTTTCCATCCACACCCATAAAGACACAGATGGGGCACAGTATTTTTAATTTTAAAAAAAGAATAATAAAGGAAGTAATGGGGAGGCAGAACATACATTCACTTCACACAGTCCTGTGCAAAGCCTGAGCAGGCTGTTCTCTGCTGCAGCTGCTGAGGAGCAGTAACATATCTGTCTATTCACACACTTGTGCAGTCCCCCACCCCACAGTACCCAAGTATGTGACACGCTCACACTGTGCTGTGAGGCAGGAACACCCTGCTCTCTCCATTTTCCAGAGAGTAGCAAAAGAGAAATTGATTTCCTCAAAGTCACATGGGAAATATCTGAGAAACAAGGAATTAAACCCAAAGCTCTTCAATCTTACTTCATCTCCGACTGCAGTCGTGTACAGTGCAGAGCTGAGCACACATGGGTTAATCCCACATGGACTTACACTACCTCTGGTCTTCAGTGAAAAGGGTTTCAGCAAAGTTATTTCCTACAGGCTTGAAATAAAGTGACCCTGGACTCATCTGGTTCCCCAATGATCTAATAAGAGGAATCTTATTAGTTACCAATGCCATGAGTTTTATGTTGTTTACCGAGTAAACTGTGCCCTGGAAATGATGTGGAGTTTCAGCAATATCACAATCACAAACTTCAACTTTGATTTGCCTTTGAACCAAAGAGGAAAACCAAGTTCAAATGGAACAGAGATGTGAGATTAAACATCCTTGGGATGCCACTAACACATGTCAGCATTTCTGCACCAGCTCTGTTACGGACGACGCCTGCCTTCTGCTGCCAACGACGTTGTGTGAATACTGAAAATGCACAACGAGGAGATGGGCTGATACAGTCACATTTCAGCCAGATAATATTGCTCCTTCCATTCATGTGGCAGCTTCTAACAGAGCTGGCAAGGAAAGGTACATAATCTGAGCCCAAGAGGTGAGTCAGATAAGTGCAATTCGGTCACACAAAGGGCTGCCTTGAACATGAATCCAGGAAGCACAAAAGCAGCACATCACAGGCTTCACTTCCATGTGCTGGGTGAGGCTGGGCTCCAAGGCCAGAGACAGCATCACTGAAATTGATTGTGGAACTGAAATCTCAGAGACTGCCTCAGTTTGTCTTAAAGCCCTCTTTTATCCTCCACTACATTAAGCATAATTTCTGGTGAGAAGAATGTGTGTGAATTATTACAGCTAAGTTGGAGACAAAGGGATAGATCAGTGGGATCGCAGTAATTTACAACTGCAAATATAAATTTGGCTGTCCTGATTCTCATATTCTCATATTATCATAGTTCCAAATTAGCTGAGACTCAGATAGAGGGGTGGGTCTGACACCAACACTGGCAGATTTCCAGATCTGGCAGATTTTCGTGTTTTCTGCCATCTCTGGATCTGCCAACTGACTCCATGCCCAGTGTGAGCACTCCCAGGACAGGGATCTCACAGGGACACTTTACTACTCTAGAAAGAGGGAATGGTAGATCAACAAATACAAAAGTTCCTCTCCAATATAACCAGCCTGTAGATGCCTCATATCCACAGGCCAGGGCTCATGCAAGGAAGTATTTCTTCTTGGAGACAGTACTGCCAGTGGAAATAAAGGCTTGTGGAATTAAAACCTCTTTTGGATAAAAATATCACTGGCAGGCTAAATTATTATATTTAAAAGTATTGAAAATATACCAGTATTTCAGGGTGTGCTTGGGTGCTTGTGCAAAGTCTTGCTCTGATTTTTTAGAGTAAATTCTCAGAATTTTCAGTAGAAAACAAACTCAGTATAACTGAGAAAATCGTGCAAATATATGAGGACAGCTATAAATTATGATGCCCACAGAACAGAGACATTTGCCAAATTTTATTTGCTCACAGACTTCTATTTAGTCAAGAGTCTTTTCATACCTTCCTATGCAAAAATATGCTTTACACTGAAAGCAAGGTTAGAGTAAAGCCTTGGTATATAATAGGCCATCACCAAACTTTTAAAAAGCCTCAATAAAAACAGTTATATCAGGTTATTTAAAAAAAATCATAGTCTTTGACAAACGAGATACAATCCCTACAGTACAAGACAAAATTAACCACAGGAGCATTACAGTTAATAAAGAAAAGTTATTATTCATTGATATTGATTAAATACAAAATGTATCTATTACAGCTCTATTAGGCAGGCTGTGACCACCATAAACACACTGTTATCTTCTAAATATAAACCTTATTGGAAGAGTTTCCTCCAAATAGTCCTAAGGGTAAATTTAATTTTCTTTCAATTATCTTGGGCATGAAGTTTAGAGTTCAGAGAGTTTTTCAATAGGAAACATTGCTTTAAATTCTCCAGCAGTTCTACACAGGTATTCCTTTTAAAACCGCTATTTTTGCTGTCCTTGCCTTTAAATTATTTTATCCTTTTATGACTAACTTTTCGTGAGGGTTGTTGTTGATGTAGAGCTGTATTTCTAAAGGTATTTTTTAATGTAAAGGTACTTCTCAGAAGTTTATTGTCTCATATTTAGTAAGACTGTAAATTTGGAGTAGTATGCTTACATATTCCTACTATTAGCACTCCTGTTTTACACACACCCTCCCAAATATCTTATAGTTAATTATAATAATAAATGTTAAACGTTACATCAGTAAATAAGGATTAGAAATAGGCACATGCTATTAACAGTGATTGATTAATCATGGGAGAAACTTATCCGTGTTGTGGTGGATTTCCCAATACTGGGTAATTTAAAAACCAACATGCACCATTGTTCTGAAGCACATGGTCTCATTCCAACAATAAGCACAGTTAGTGGATATGAAGCAAAATAGAAGACAGTTGCATGACCTGTGTTATGCAGGAGACTAAACTTGCTGATCCAAGCAGCCATTCTTCATTTAAACTTTGTGGGAAAAGGGATGGTTTCACAATGTGCAATTAATCAGCATCTATTTACTGAATTGACATGAAGTCTTTCTGTAAAAGATGTCATAAAATAACATTACTGAATTAGCTCATTGTTTTCCATCAGGGAAGTTTCTTTTTCCCGAAATGTACCGGATTTTTTTTCCATGAAACTTTAAAGAAACTGCAGAAAGTTAACACAACAAGAAAATTCTCCTTCAAATAAGGGGTAAATTTTCAGCAGGAAAACACAAGATATTAAAAAAAATAAGATAATTTCTTTTACTAATGAAGTTATATTTTACCAGGGAAAAATATGGAGCCATACTTGATTAAATCCAGCAGAATAAAGAAGCAATCAACTGGGTAGCATAATATATGCAGGACCAGAGCATCTGTATGCCATCCTGTAATAAATATGGCAGGAATAAAACATTAAACGGGAACTGGGTGAGGAAGTGTGAAAGACAATCAGGGATGGATTTTTTTAAGAGTTATAGTATGTATAAAACATCAGCTCTGCTGGAGGACAGAGGAGATTCAGACTGAAGTTATGTGCAGATGGAAATGACTAAAGGCAGCCTAAGTGCTTCAGACAGGTGAGAAGTTATGGAGCAGACAAAGCTAAAGAGGTGGGTGACAGGCATGACAATCCATCAGAGGGTGACACCATTATGTGCTCCAAGGGCTGGTGACATGTGAAAGGAGGCAGCACTATATTACTGTGTATTAATTTTCAGTTTGTTTGGTTTGGGAGAGAAAGAAAATGAATTGTTAAACCCCCATTTTGTATTATATCAATCAAACAACAAAGTCTGTGGAGAGAGAAATTGATAGATCTTTTAGTGCCACAGTCAGTACCCTCCCACAGGAGCATCCACACTGGTTTTCACAGGGTGTCACACGTCACCAAAGATTCCCAAACCTGCTTCCCAGTGTAGATTAGCTCTGCTCAGCCAGGAGCTCAGCTTGGAGGGAGAGTATAGGGTATGCACCCAAGTGTCCTGCTGCAACTTACTCTGCAACGTGGAAAACAACATCTCTACTCCCAATCTAAGCCACCTGCCCAGAAGAAAATGCATGGCTTCATGGAGAAGGGATGAAGTGTTTTACCTCTTCCCTGGGAGAGGGAAGGAGTCAGGGCTTAGTCCTGTGCCTGGAGCTGCACTTGTGCTGGGACAGAATGTAAAGTTATAGCCTGGTCTTACCCAGTAGAAAAAGAAATTGGTTTTTTCCATTAAAAAGGTACTTGTTAACTTTTTTAGCATCTTATTAAGTACAGTTCACTGACTAGAACAATAAAATTTAGCAAGCTGCCAATACCCATGTTATCTGAACAATTGAATTTTATGTCACATCTGCTGATTAAGATCTGCAATTTCCACTTAGCATCTCATGACAGAAGTTACCTGGAGCTAGAGGAGAGGCAGAGAATTTCTTTTAATAAAATATTAATATGAATTAATTGAGTGATGGTAGTAGTTGTTACTGAGTTCATTCTTCAAAATTCCAATTTCAATTCACCACCCCTGTGCTTTATTACTGACTTTTTACAGAGCTTGTGCAATGAATTATAGCAAAGCCTCCAGAGGACAAAGATGTGCTGTGTGAATTACTCCTCATTGTAAAAATCTGAACTGCTCTGTTTACAAAATTGTACCTGATGTTTCCATGTGTCATCCAAAAGCCAAGTAAATCTGGGCTGTAGTTTGAAATAAAACTTCCTGGTTTAATGTAAACTTGAGCAATGATCAGTAACCACTGAAGTCCGGGATAACTGAAAGAAGCAGTAGTTTAGGGGGGTTTAAATATGTTGCACTTGGCACCGACCGCCTTGAGGCAGCAACAGGCTTGTCCTTGACACTCGTTCCCTCCTCCGACTCTTCCCTTCTCCCAGGGGCAGGACAGGACAGGGTTTATGGGGAGACACCAATTCCCAGGGGCAGGAGCAGGGATCAGGTCTGGCTGAGCAGCTTCTGCCCCCCCGATGATCCCTGGAGAAGGGGGGACCGGTCTCACACCTCGGAGTGTTCCCCATCTGGGCTGAGTTTGGTGTCACGTCTGTGAAAGCCCCGAGCCGCAGCTTTGCTCGTCTGTCTCATCAGGGCTGCGGGTTTCTTTTATCACTTCTGTCGCTGACTCATTGTCTGACTGTGGGAGATTCATTTCGTTTTGTCTGTGCTTCAGTTTTCTCCATTGCAAAACAGCAATAAACTGCTTTATATACATGTGTACACCAAACACTGCACATTATTTTACCACTCGAGGAGGGTTTTTTTAGCGTGTTTTCTATGTTGAGATCCAAGTGTCAGTTCATTTGACTATGAACACAATATTTTAAACTCCTTGGCTCAGTTTTCCATACACTGAAAAGTTGTCCAATAGAGTGGTCCAACCTTTCAAAAGCATCATCAGATTCCAAGCTAAAAGAAAGAGTTTTTAAACATTAATTTAAATACAAAAGTGACAAGGAGATGAGGCATAGTGGGCTCTAACTGATCATACATGTAACATTTTTGTTAAATATAACATCACACTATGATGTTATACATCTCCAGGCACTCTGAAGGCAAAGCACCACATTTAGTCCTTCAGCTTCATATAAATAGAAACTTTATGCAAAATATTCAAAGAGAGAATTATTTCTGGCTATTTTTTTTTTAAATAAAAACAATTAACCCCTTTTTAAGGCTAAATGTTTTATTCATTGGTGATGCTGTTCTCCAACTTGTAGAAGAGGTTGGAGAACAAATGCTGCACTAAACTCTCACTTTTCCTTAAAAAAAAGATATGGGAATAATTTAGAGGCAGTGTTTCTAAACTAATTGGTCTAGTCACAGTTTCTCAACTTTCATTTCATATTTCTTGCATGTCAGATCTGAGGGTTATTATCCTGTGTTACATATGCATTTGGTGGAAAGAAACTTGATAAGTGATTCAAAAATTCTAGACATTCCTTGACACTATGAATTCGAAGTCAATCAGAAACAAGTTCTGAAAAGTCAATAATTAATGATCCTGAGAAAGCCAGATAGCCAGGCAAACACTCAGATAATACTTGCCTAATCTATTTTATTTATTTGGGTATTTATACAGCAGTGATTAACCCTGACATTATTAATCTTGAATGAGCAAGGAAATGTTTCATTTTCATTATTTTTCTTTCAGTATTTGCTTCTACTTCTACAAACATCCCAAGACATTTAGCATCGTGCAAATGCTTTGGAAAATAATTTGTTGCTAATGACTCCGATTTTGTTTTGTCTCCATTAACAGACACGAACACTGAAGTTAGAAAACAAGGGCAGATTCCCAATGTCAGTGGCAGTGCTATGACACCTAAAGCATCTTCCACTGCAGGTCACTTTTGGGGGGCTCATCACACCCAGACACCCTGGAGGAAATGCTGCAGTCCCACAGGCTGCCTGTGAAATGCAGCCAGTGCAGCTAAAGGGTTCATGGAACCACCACCAGGTCCCTTTATCAGCTGGTACAACCTGACCAACCTTTGAGCCTTCCATGACAGCTCAATTCTGCTGGCCTTTGGCCTCAGCCCACTATTTCTTCCTGATGATATTCCCTCGTGTATTATAAAGCTTGCTGTCTGAAGTGGGTGTTTTGTACAGTATTCTCAATAGACTTGATGAAAATCCCACTGCAGCCAATGAAGAAATTCCCATTGACTCTGTACTGGATGGAGGCCAGGAAAACTGCCCTGTGCTGTTATTTTTAGTTACCATCCATGTTGCTTCACCTTTCATAAATTGCATATTGTTCATTCACTCAGGAACTTCAGCTACAGAGTTCAGCCTCACAAACAACTCCAGGTGTCCCAGAAACTCAAAGACAAGGACTGACCCCCTGACTTTTCACAGGAACTTGTACAAGACACTAAACTGCTTAAAATAAAATAAAACATAGATGCAACAAACTTTCAGCTCTGCAGTTTTCATGAGCCCCAGTTGTTGACACGTGTATCCCTAATTGCACTGGGACTCACCTTTCTGGTGTCACAAGGAAAAAAAAATCCTGTTAAATAGGGATTGCAGCTTGCAGAAATACTTCCCCATGGGACAGGAGTGTAAAGGAGAAGCTGGAGTCTACATAATCACAAAGGAAGGGGAAGCCAGAGAGAAAGGAATAAGAGAGCAAAGCTGGAATAGGCAGGCTGGAAGTGATGAATAGACAAATTTGAGAGAGAAGGTAGGGACTGAATGTAAACCTCTAAGAATAAATGGTGTATTATTCTGTTTGACCCCCATCCAAACGTCTGTTCTTCTTCCCTCCCTAAGAGGACCAGGCTCTGTGAACCTGAGCTTGTTATTCTATGCAGGCTGAAAACTCTGGGAGTAGTTTAAGTGTTGTATCTTCCTGGTAGAGCTCACACACAGCTGTGTTTGGGTCCCAACTGCATTGGACCCAGGCATGTTCAGCAGACCTGCCAGCTCTCCCAGTCTGTTGCTTACAGCAGGAATTCTCTCTCTGCTGCTCTGAGCAGTGGCTGAATAGATTTGTCCAAATGCTGGGTGTCTGGATATCCTGAACAAGTGGCCATGTCACAGGAATGCTGGATCACATGTGCAGAGACACCACTGCACCAACTTTGCTGCCCACACGTTCCTGGGTCCATGTGCAAACGTGCAGTGGGTCCCACTGATGCCTCAGCTCCCCAGCTGGGATGTGTGGGATGGGCTCTGCATGGATCCAGCAGCTGTGCAGCAGCTTCCCTGCACCCACTGCTCATGGACCTGCCAGTGGTGGTAGGTACAGCTGAGCTCTGGGCAAGGGGGTTCAGCATTGCTTTGACATTGGCCTTTTTGAAGCACATGGTTCTCCTCTCCTGTATATTCCTCGATCCCCGACTCAAAAACCTCCTTTTCTTTTGCTGCCCTTTCTAGGCAAGCATTTTCCTTTATTCAGCTGGTCCTACAGCTAGAAACATTTCTCCTATCAACATGGTAAAGCCCTCAGTGTCTGCTCCCTTTCTCAGAGGTTATTTGTATTCCTACCTAGCACGCATTTGTGGTACTGAAGACCAAGTCTTAACACACAGTGTTGTAATCCAGTTTCCAGGGAAATTACCACCTTCCAAATAGCTGAGGACAAACCTGGAAGTCATGTTTATTTAACAAAGAGTTATTGCACTGTCCATTGCTTAGGAATAGGAATGATCACACACACCACAGAGGAAAATATTATCAGACAGTAGCTTCATAACCTCCGACAGAACTCATAGGTAAATACAATCCTGAACACACCATTCTATCATTACATGAAACACCAGATGCCACATTATCATTACCTTATTATAATAATTCCTCTGGCACGGGAACTGATCCTGTCCCACTTAAGCCAACTTGAGTTTTGCTATTGAATTCAATGAGTGGAAGATAAAAGCCAGAGAGGAAACACGATAAAAGAAGGAAGAGGAAAACCATTCACCATTGAACACAAACTAGACCTTTAGATTTGGCTCTGTTCACGTGTAAATGTTCAGGATGGATATTTAGAAAGCCTGTATGACCTCAATGAACTTCCAAACTCTCTGGGCACCAGAAGGATCCTCCTGGTGACCAACTGGAACATCCTGCCTGCTCTGTGGGCGTTTGCAGCAGTTCTGTTCCAGCCTTCCTGCTCTCCCCTTGAGACTCATCTGTCTCTGACACGAGCAACAAGGGAGACAGAGCAGCTGGGGAATCAATAGGGACAAGCTGAAAGTTATTTACAGATGTTAGCTGAGAAAATGGGAAGCCCACGGAGCAGGGCAGCGTGTGCAACTCTATCTCAGAGTGAGTGTTCTCCTGACATTAGAAACAGAAAGGTTTTATACTCATTTTCAGCCTTTGCTGTGAGCAACAGCACTAATCTCAGCAACTGCTGTCCAAATATTCTAACATTCCTGACATGGAGATTCTAAACTCTCAAACAAAATGAAAGGAAAAGGCACTGTGGCACAGATCCAACTATGTGCAGAGACAAAATCTACAGCGTTTTCTGTAGCCACAGCAGCACAATGGTTTCAGAGGAACACAGGATGTTTATGAAGCCTGGCTGAGGGCAACTGAGTTACATCAGCCTTAACAGTGTATTGAGTTAACTAAGTCCTAAATCTATTTTTAAACTCACTGATGGTTCTGTCCATATCTCTCCTTGCTTCACCCACTCCAGCCAGACTGTGATCACTGAACGTCTCACAAATAAACAAGGAGAACTGAATCATAATTATGCCAACCATCATTACCCCATCCCATCCTGGATGTCAGGTTTGGGACTATGACACATCAATACTGCCCACAGATGTCTATTTATTTCTAATCTTATCATTTAAATTGATCACTTGAGTAAAATTACACAAGAACATATTGTACTTGCAGGATGAAAGAACTCAGCAAATCTATGAGTACTATACCCTCAACAAATTGCCTATCAATTAGATTTGTAACATCACACTTCTTACTACAGCTGTAATTGAATCCACACTTTGGAAAAACAGTCCCTGTTATCCAGTAGTGTAATTTTTATTTTAATAGTTCTTCTGCTCATAGAAAATAATTAACTCAAAAAAATTATGACTCCTTACTTCAGACAGACTGAAACAGCAGGTTTTAAATTTATACCCCAACAATTTGGTGTTATATTCCAAATGCAGTTTGTTCATATAGGACATAAATCCACACTAGTTCCATAATGACCAATCTGAACAACAATTTTGACTAAAGGAGACAGTAAAAATATGAAAAAAAAGTTAGAAAAACAAATCTGAACTTAATATTTCCATAGAAATAGACCTCATTTTTAAGATAGTTGTATATAAAACTGGTGTGATTTGCTGTTCTTAACACAGAAAGTAAAATTCAAGTGTGCCCTTGGCACACACCTTCCCTTTGTATGGGTGGTTGCATAACTCCATGCTTGGTTTCTTCACCAGGATTTTCACATGTCATTACAAAAAAAAAATTATTTTGTTAAATGTTCTGTTTCCAAGACTGGCCTTAATCAGCCCTGTAATGCCTTCACAGCAGGCTCTTGCTCTCAGCCTTCTATTAAGACTATAATTAATTCCACAGTTCTAAATGTTCCATAGCTATAATTTATTTATGGGTCCAACATTTTCCTCAATCTGAAATTAGATTTGCAGATCTTTAGTTTTTCCTAAATCTTCCCTTGATCCTTCTCAATATGTATGGCTACTACATTTATTATTTTTATCTCTCTGACATCTTTAGAAAAGGCCTCTGGTACAGAACTTTTCTAATCGAGTGCGTCGTGGTTGTGTCACCCAGAGTAAAGGTCTGTACTAGTTATTTGCTCTGAAAGGCTGACTCACTGCCATCATTTGCCTTTCCCTGTTTTAACTTGTCTTGAACAACACACCATTTCTATTATCACCAGATCTCACTCATCTTCATTAGTCTTTTCTAGAAAATCAGAAAAAAAATGAAAATTTTCTACAAAATCGGAAGAGTGTCAGAAATGCCCATTGTGTCTTCTTGGCCTTTCTAAGCAAGGAAATATAGGACCCTAATATTTTTTAAAAATCGGTAAATAATCACTATGGTGCAATAGATTTATTGATTGTAGGCACTACTTAAACAAACCAATTATGGCAGGTGGTTTAGGACTTTGTACACTCACAAAAAGCCAACATATCCCAACCAAGCTGCCCAGCCAGCACATACACACCTCCCAACATAGCTCAAAAACACTGCTACAGCCTCACTGCCAACCAGGATCCCACAGGGAAATAATCCCCAGAGCCTCAACTGTTTCTTTTTTTAAGATTAAGTCTGTGTGTGTCCACTAGGACTCAAACCCACTGATTTTGCAAACAGTTTTAAAGACACAAGTATGGAAAGCACCTATTTTTCAGACATTAATTTCTGCAAAGGTAGTTTGGTTCAAGGGAGAAAATGAGTGAACAGTCTGCTTTCTCATTTCAGTTGTGTCCCTGGAGTGTTGTGTGAAACACACGTGGTCATTTGTGCAGAGCAGCACAGCCCTGGCTGGAGACTCCAGGAACTGTTCTTACCTTCTTATCTGTGTAAACTGTTTTAGTCCATCTAGGAAATGCTGCCTGTGTCCTCCACTCCCCTGACAGGCAAACTAATGCTGAGCCATTACTATCTGGTCAGTGCAGTTGATACTGGAAAGATAAAACTATCCCAACTGAAGAGAAAAAGCAAAAAGCATTACGACTTTTTTCCCAGTAATAAGTATTACATAACTCCATCAGAAGCATTTCCTTGGAAATCTCTCTGTTTCAGCATGTTCTCCAGAATTTTGCCCTTCCTAGAAACTACCCACACTCGTACAAGTGCAGCTTCTCCTGTTCCCAGGGTGGAGAAAGAGCTCTGGAATGCCAGGCTGCCAGAACACCTCTCATCCTCACCCACTTACATCTGAAGAAATGCTCCTGTGCCTTTTCACATCATGTCAGGGCACAATATTATGGGAATTAGGTATGTAGTGTAACAAGAGTTCTGTTTGCTGATCATGTGTTAAGGAAACAGGAAAGTCACTTGGTTCAGTTTCAAGTGTGTAGGCAAACCAAGAACTCCATGGCAGGAGCAGTCTGCCACACTACAGAAACCAGGCAATGCCATGGGATCCAGAGTCTCCCTTCCACATTTATGGCACATTTATTCTCTCCGCTCAGAAACACATTTGGTTCACAAAGGAAAAAAAGAAACAAACCAAGGAATGGCATTAAACGAGTCATTTATACCTCACCCAAGTTGTGCTGATCTGCAATGCTTCTTTTTCCTGAAAGAACTCAGAGCCTGTTTTATTCACAGTCCTGCCACAGCTGTTTCCCTCCATGAGAGCAGAGCTCCTGGAGTACAGCTGTGTATTCAACCCAACCAGACATTCCCATGAGGAGGGAAGCACACTGAAGGAGTGGGATAGTAGAGGAGTGTCAGAGAAAACCCAAAGGTCTCTTGGCTGCACACTGGGACAGGAGGTGAGTTGGCTGTTCCTCAGCTCCTGCCACAGTGGTGGGAAGAAAAGTAAAGGAGAGTGTCAGAGGGGAAGGAACGTGGGAGTGGGAGCCCAAATCAAAGGATATTGTTGGAAATTCCACTAAGGGGATGTGATCAAGAAATCAACCTGACGAGGGCACAGGAGCCTCTGAGGAACCAGGGCAGGGCTCATTTAGTGAGCAAGGCATCAAAAAAAAGGTTCTGAGATAAATTCAAAAGAAAACAGGCAGAGTGGTGAGATTTTCTAGATGCCTTTGTGTAGCACATGTAGTGGTATCAGTGAAAACACTGAGTCTTTTGAAATGCTGAATCACTTGAAAATTTGAAATGAATTATCACTTGTGGTGGCCAAGGTTAGAGTTCCATGCTACATATTTCAAAAGTAAATAGAAAAGGAACAAATAATTTTAAAAAATAGAACTAGATTATGGGTAAATATTGGCTTCAAATAAATATGTCTATTCATTGTTTTAGAAAGGAAAGCACAAGAGATAAAAATGCCCTTGAATTCAGCCTTGGTTTAGGAAGCTCTAGGCAACCACACTGTGATTTCTAGATACTTATCAGGTCTGTACCTGAGTGTCCTGCCAGGATCTCCCAACCAAATCTCTCTGCAACTCCAGCACTTGAGGCAGGTGAGTTCCTACAGAACAGAAGGGAGAACAAAATAAATCTTTCCATTTTATTCACTTATTTCAACCTTACTCAGTTCTTTAAACACCTATGATTGAAAGTCCTTACAATCACTTAAATTCAAGTAGCAAGAAAATGATACTTCTGATTAGAAAAGTAAATTGAAATACAATTAAAATAATTAACTGTGAAAACATGTATTAACTACTGTTATTCTTTACACGGGAAACATCAGTGCCACCTGAGAACCAGTGTATCCAGACATTCAAAATGCATCATTCATCCAAGCCAGGAATGTCAAAAATAATCTCCCCACATATTCAGCTACACAGACTTTTACATAAATCACTGAAGATATCACCCTAAGGGAGCTGAGGATGAATTGCCAATTTCATTCTGTAGGCTTGTAACAAAACTCTCTCAAAATGAATTTTGTCAAATCATAAGAGCAAGGGATGTTTGGAAAAAGCACAGTATTTTGCTGTGTTCTTCTCTTCCCACTTGTGCCAGCAGAGATTTCCAGAGCATACAAGTTAGATAAATAGTTGTACCTGAATTCAGCACTGATGCCAAAGCCCATTGAATTAATCCAACCCACAACAACTAAATCAAGGAATTTTGCTATTCACAGAGTGACAGGAGGATGGACTAACTCAGGAGCCAGATCAGCAGTGCAGTGCTGTGCCACCAAACCAAAGCAAACAGGTTTTATTGCTGGCACTACAAGAAAAGCCAAACTACTTCAGTAACCCAGGGAAGGGCTGATTCTCGGGATGCTGAGTAACATGTTAGTGCAGCACAAGCAGCCCAAGAGGAACAGCAGAGCATGGCAGGGTGAGGAACCCTCAGCAAAGGCTCCCAAACAAATGCCACTGAACTTCCAAACAAATTTGCTCTGACTGCATTGCAACCTTCTGTGATTACCATCCATGAATATTGTATCAAATGAAGATTGCTCACTGGAACACTGAGTTTTAAAGGAATGTTGCACGGTAGCTGAGGAAAGTGAACTATGAATTTTTAATTGAAGTGTTCACATCAGAAACAAGCCTCTAAAAGTTTTTGGTCTTCCAATCAGATTGGCCTGTGAGTGTAAGTAATACACTTTTAATTTCAAATACAGTTTTAATTTCAAATACCAAATAGGAACAATGAATCCTGACAAGCACCAGATCAAGAATTAATGAGGCATGGCTCGCATTTTTTCTGACACTAAAATATTTGAATTTCAGTGGCATAGTATTTTTTAATATTTTTATTTAGTTTTTAGCAGAAACAAAGTACAAAAAGAATTCAATTTCTATCCTCCACTGTCATCCACATGTAGCAATGTATGCAACTCCTACCCACTCTAACTCCCACTTCAACCAAAAGAAGTTGATCCAGCTGATTCAAGCCAGCTGAGTGAATAGGAGAGGGATCCAGCTAATGGAATTCCTGGAGAAATAACAGAACTGCAGCTCTTCTGCTAAATCCTGGAGCGGAATTTTTTCATTCTACTGAGCCACAAATGGCATCCAAACTTCACTAGCCCTTAATAAATCCAACTGAGTCATAAACCTTCACGATAGAAAGTGTATCTATCTTTCCCCATTGTGAACTTTGTGAGTTATTTTTGCAACACAAAATTATTGTGTATCATACACAACAAAAAAAATATATATTAACCAAAAAATCCATATTTTAGGTTACACCACACTGAAGTTTCAGCTGAAGAGGAATTCAGTAAAGACTGCTAAGCATCTAAATTTAGGGAGCTGTTACAAAAGCATCAGTGAGGCACTGAAGACAGTCATTATTAATTAAGAAAATAATTAAGAGAATATGTGTGCAGAATATAATGATAATCCCATACATTGTCTAATTGATACAAGATCATGTCATAAGCTTGATGTTAATAATAACAGCTTATTATTCTGTCATGTACAGCCAAGACCATTAACTCCCTCTGTCTCATTGCAAGTGCTCTCCTCCAAAGTCAAGATGAGAGGAAAAAGAACAAGAAGGAAAAGACACAGAAGGAAAAAAATAATTCCTTTTTCAATTGTTATTATTTTTATTAATTTCTTTTTGCTTTCTAGTTTTAACTATTGACTAGATTCCCAGGTGATGGGAGGGGAGCAGGAATCCCATTGGAGCCACTGGTGATCCACTGACCTCTGGTGAATGGCAGTCCCACATACACTGCAATCATTGATGGCAGCTAATTAAGAGCAGCTTATGAGGGTGGGAAGAGACACAGGAACGAGCAGCACCTTTGCTGCAAACAGCTCAGACATCCACCCACTTCCACAGTGCAGCCATGGAGCTGTTCTGGAAGAGCTTCTGCCAAGCTGGGAAGATCCACTCCATGTACTCCATGTCACTCTGGAGAAGTGATTCTTGTGCCTCAGAACAGCACATTTTAAATGAAGTGGGAGGTAAATGTCTGTTCACTTTGTGCAGCTGTGCTTCCCAAATGACACCCTCTGCAGACAGCAGCACCATGGCAGGGGCAGGAGGGAGGGGACACCACAGCTCCAGCCAGGCAGAGCTGAAGCCACAAATCTGTAGAAACCCAATGGGGTGTCAGCTGGAAAAAAAAGACCAAAAACCACTGTGACAAAATGTGTGGAATATCTAGGCCAGAACAAGGGGGGAAATGAATTATCCATGTGGTAATCCTCATAAGCTCAGCCCATTCAAGCCTAGGTTCCTAAAGGCACTGGTAAGTCAGACAACAGCTTTTACATGTTCTGGTGATTAAAAAATTAGGTGGATTGTCAGTGCCTGGACAGGTATGAATCAGTCCATAAACATGAAGGAAAAGTCTGTGTGAAAATCTCATCTTCTACCAGGCTTGAAGATTATTTAACATGCCAAGACATATGTCATAGGCTTCCAGATTAAAGCTTTCATGACCTTTGCTAAATATCATCTTTCATTCTCCTCCTTCATTCATGTGGTGACCCATGAAAACATCAAACCTTTCTTTCATAAATAGCAAGTGCATAATATCTGCTTTCCATTGTCACATCTCTCACTGTCACTCTTAAATAAATAAATGAATCATCCTTCTCTTCCTCAATCCACTACAATCAATACCCTCAAAAATATTTGCTAAGAGCTATAATAGGCAGAGCCACTTCATGCTAATATTTCATGCTCTGATTATCTCTTTTTCCAATGCATTACCTTTAAAAAAAATAACCTGTTCAACAATGCTATATACAGTTCATTTCTGTTCTGTGACTATTTTGTGCTTATTCATGATACTGTTCTTTATTTCTTTGGTTGATGACACTGTCATCTGTCACCTCATCTGTCATTTACATCTCATTAATACCAATTGTGCCCTCAGGGATCAGTTTTGTCATCAGAAAATGGCACAGAGGGTCTGCAAATGGAAGAAATACTGAGCATCAGTGCCAAAAATAGTAGCAAGACATTTCATCTCTCCTTCTCAGACCCCACAGATGCTCCTGTGCATAATCACATCACATTGACATCGTTCTGGTCACCAAGGTATAAGGAAGTTGTAGTTAATAATCACACTGTTCCTACTGGAGAATTAACTAAGTAGAGCTGCAAGCTGGTACTGACTGTAACCCACAGCTTCCTACTGCCCAGGACCTTCCCTGCCCAGAAACAGGACAAGGCTGGATGGTTCAGAGTGAGAGAGAAGCACTAGGACACAACCATTGAGGCAACTCATGAGGTCTTCATTTCCTAAGAAAAGCCAAGTGGGATGTGATGTGGGTAAATTCTCAGGCCAGCAAAGGTAGGCAGAAACACCTCTTCTCTGAACACCCAACACACTTTTCATTTTTACAAACCATGGAAACCTCCACATTGTGATACAGATCAGATGCTCTTTGGAAAGGAACTAAAAAGTACTATTCCAGCCCCACCATTGCAGCAGTGCTGCCAATCCCACCCTCTGGAAAGAGTCCAAGACAGCCCGTCAGGATCATTGGACTGGCTTAGGGCTCATGACAGGAACCTGAAGGGTTGAAGACTGGAAGTTTTTCTACAGAAGAACTTTGCAAGTTTTCCTGCAGCTGAAAGCTTTGGGGTTTGTATATCTATCTGTGTGGCTTTGGAAGATCCAGATTGAAGGAAACACTGTGAAACCCCTGATCCAACTTTGCAGCCTGCTGGGGTGTCATGCCCAGGCTCTGCAGTGTATTCTGCTGTGGAGCAGTGGGTCTGGCAGCACATTCAGCTCCATCTTTCTGCCAATTTCTATCGTGGAAACATAGATCACAGATGATTTTCTCTTGAAAAAATCATTCCCTAATGTGTCCATAAATGTGACATTTGAAGGCCCCTGTGAAAATCACAGCTATAACAGCTAAATTTTATGTTCTATCAAAGCTACAGTAATGTCACTCTCATTTCAAGTTGGACAGGGCTGAACTCTCTACAGCCACACAATAAACCAACTTTTAAACTATGTACATGCTTGGTTCATTTGCTTGCAATTATGTTTAGTGAAAATATCTCATACTATTGGCTGCTCAGTCACTTGCCTCTGCACCTTATTAGCCTGAGCACTGGGAGAATCCTCCACTGAGCCCCAAAAAATGCAGAGCAGCAGCCTGTACAGACAGCTGCCTAACTGCAGAAAAATGAACTTGCATCCTATTTTATTGCAAATAACGACTACCCGATTTTCCAAGAGGTCTGTATTTCATATATCCTCCACTACCTACCTCCAGCCCCAAAACCTTTATCCTAATTTCGCTTGTCAGCTCCTGATGTCTTTATGTATCACATTTGCATCTACTCTGCCTCATCTTTTCCACTCCAGTGGCCGTATATCCCATTGCACTGTTGCACTTTATCCATGAGGCCCACACCTTCCAAGCTGCAACATCAAGATGACCACTCATCCAGATAATCCTGGTCAGTGCTGTCACAGCTTTGACAACAGACCACTGTACCTGTCACATTAGATAAGCCACCCCATTTGCTTCACATTAAACAGCAGGGTAATACATAGATATCATCTGTCATACGAGAAGCCTTGGTGAAAAGACAGCTCTATCACACACAAAAACCATGAAAAGCAGAAAAAGCCCAGCAGCTGGAGGAAGTGTATTTTAATATTTCAAAGATTCCCCTTCTGAGTGAAAATTAATTACGAGGCACAATCACACACATGGATATAGGTGAAGTCACTTTTCTAAGAGATGGCACATTCTCACCCTCGATCCCTATCAGCCATCTGGTTTCCATCAGAAATGCTCTTAATATGATAAGGAGTTCAAAAAATGCAGGAATTAGACACAAATCTTCAACCAAGTGACAGGCTGTGCTCCTTATTGAACAGAAAATGGAATGATAAGAGTTTGAAAGGCTGCAAGCAGAGCCAGGGGAAAGATGCACTAGAAACACCCTCTGAAATACAAACACACTAAATCTCCCTTTATTCACCTTTGCAGGAAATAGATTGTATGAAAGTCACACCATTTATGATGTTTGATCCAAACAGGCTGATGTGAATGGCCCACATGTAAATTGTCATCAAGCTGCAGCTTGTCATTGCCTAAGCAGGCAGGATCCTACTACCCAGGGCTCTGGAAACACAGGAGTTCTTCCAGCAAATTGCAGCAAATGCCTGACAGAAACAGGAAAAGACAACCAGGTGAGTTTGTGGACATCTGACCAAACCAGGAACATCTGTACAGCACAACAGCTCAGCTAAATAACTTCACTGATTGATCTTTGTTCTCATAATTTAAAACTGATTTATGACATGATATATATGGATTGTTACCAAATTCGAAATGAGGTGTTAAAATCACTCCTCGTGTGCAAGCAGCAGTGAATTTGGGATGTTTATTCTATACTTGGGAGACCTTATTGTATAAACTCACCTCTTCTACCACGTGATCTGTCCTTGAAAAAGGTCAGATAAGGGAAGTTTACAGTCAATTAGTAAGGGCAGTGATTATTAGGGTCTGATGGCATTGATCTTTTTGGTAGAAAATCTAGAAATCAAGATCTTTTTCAGAAAGCAAAGCCTGTCTCAACATTGCTATGGATTTTTCTAAAACTCTCCTGGGTGAATTTGGGCTGCAGTCCACAGCTGACACCACTCCAGCTCTCTAACCAAGGGCTGCAGGATCAGGTCAGGATCTCGGATTTTATACCAGTCATAAAAAAGACCAACACTCAAAATCAGTTCCCATAGATGGTGGAACATGTCAAAATTGCTGTCTTTTCCCTCTCTACCCTGATGACTGAAAATGTAGATTTTTTGTCCAAAAAAAAAGAACTCTCAAGTTATTTCATCAATTTTCTGTATTTTCATAATTTTTATTGCAGTTATTTTACTACATTCAATACTTCAAAATTTCACTTAGCAAAAAATTCAATTTTACATCTAGAAAACTATCTCTTAGAAAATTATCACGAAGCCCTTTCAAGGTTTATATACCCTTATAAATGAGGATAAAAACAAAAAAAGAGAATGTGAGAATGACAGCCTAAATTTAAGACAAAAGTTGAATCTTCAGCCCAGATTGCAGCCGCTCACCCAAACGAAATGTGAGTTGCTCACTGCAGTGATGCTCTGTGTTACCACACCTGAAATGCTTTTCCATTCATGCTACATGGATTATTAGCAATCATATATTTGACTGGAGTGTGTACATACACAAAGCCACTTAGCTTTTAACCCAAGCAATAATATCATCTCAGCAGGAAGCTGTAAGGATAGAAACACTGAAGATCCTGCAGCATCCATATATTACAGCAGCAAGACTCATACAAGAATCTTAATAGAATTTTCTGCCTACTGCTAACAGATTTGCCCATTAACTCTGGGAACACAGGGAGCCTCACAGGTACAGGGAAACATTTTAAAAAGCCTCAAAGTGGTTTAGGAATTCCCACGGGATTTGGGCTGAGTCACTGAGGAGCGTTAAAAATGGTATCCAGAAAAAAACTTCAGCCCAGGAGCTTGTTTCCCACACAAAGGACTTACAAGTGGGTCCAGAAAAGACAGAGACACACAGGAGCCCGACTGGATGGAAGGTGATGAAGGGTTTAAAAGAGATGAAAGATACATTTTCCTGGAGCCAACTCCAGGCTGGAGCAGAGGGTTGGTGCATTCAGCTGTGCTGTCCTGCTCAGCTAATGCAGCTCCTGCTGCAGGGGCCTCCATGCTCCTGGTTTTTCTGTGCCTGGGAGCAAGATCAGCCACTGTCACTGCTCCTTCAGCTGAGCTTTGAAAAGGGCCTCTGGTTTGGGGGGTGCAAATCCCAAACCCAAGCACTCACACCCTGAGTCTGGTGTGCTGAAGACCAGACAGACACTAATAACCATGATCAGTCACAGATGGAGTAGAAAACTACATCTAGGTGGTGGAATTCACAGTTACATTGAATGGCTGAACAAGGGCTGCTTTTTGCTCTGATTTGATATTTTGCTTAATCTGAGCATCCCCCTCTGTACATTGGGGATGCTCCTGCAGTGGTAGTGACTACCTGCTCAACAGCAGAACTGTCAGGTTTCATCACTTTGTACTTAAATGTTCTACAGATGGAAATTCTATGTCAGGCCAAAGCTCTACTGTTGCTCAAGTAGTACAGAGCAGGTGCAGCATTTCAAACCTCAGGTGACTAGAAAAGAGCACTGTATAAAGCATAATAAAAACATTTCATGATTGGGGCTGCTGCTGTTATTATTTTCTTTCATTATTTAAATTCAGTGCTGACAAAAATTTGGTTCATACTGGAAACTACTGTGTAATATTTTAGGAACTTCACAGGTTTCTCTCTTTTTTTTTTTCTCCTTTGTTTATGTACTTGGCATAACTGATTCCTTCTGAAAGGATCAATTCATTTTTAAATATGAATCACAAAGTAATATTACAAGGGAGAAGAGGAATTAGTCATAAAAACAATTATGTATTTAAGCAGAGAGGAATGTGTAGAGCAGGATGGGGGGTGGGAGGCTGAGATAGACACAAAGCTGCCATAGCTATTTTAATCAGCAAAAATAATACTGTCGTGAGGGGGGGAAAAAAAAACCTAAACCAGCTTCATAACCAGCAGAGGGAGCCAGGAAAAGCCCTTCGTATCCACAGTTAGGGAATAAAGATAAATTACAACAGATGCATCTTTTCACACTTCCATCTTCCTCTCTTTGGTGAAAATGTCACACTCCTGGATTCCTAATCCAGATTATCCATTTCCACTAGTGCAGAGGCATATTAAATGCAATGAAGTATCTTCAAATGTTTCAGACTTACTTTCTTTCAGAGACCAACAGGATTTATCCAATTTACAGGGAAAATGGGGAGTTCTGTATGGACTTGGATGACTTGCCTGCTGTGCACTTCGACCCTGCTATCAGAGAAACAGTTCTGCAGGATTCTGCAGAGCTGAGCCACAAAAAGGATGCAGTACTGATCCATGCTTCTCCCAAAATACCCATCCCTGACAACTATCCCTAATCCAGGAACTGAGAAACGGGCACCACACCTGAGCAGAGAAATGACTAATATTGGATCAGCCATGGATCAGACATTGCTGTTATTCATCAAATTGGGCAGCGGGTGATTTGAAGCCTTATTCAGCCAGCAACTAAAAATGACTGAAGAACTTACTGGATAGAATAATAATAGCACATAAATCAACTCTTTTTCTAAAGTGAACAGAGTAGAACACCACAGGTTATAGGAAAACCCAGCTGCACTTCTTTTATTGCAAGTTCTCTTCTTTACACAGTTCTGAAAATCTGACCCAGAGCTGGGCAAGTGCTCCTTTACAATAAAATCCAGAAAACTTCCTTTGGGAGTGTCCCTATGTTGCATCACTTTGGCATTTCTCAGGTGCTCATTTTGGGGCCCTGCTCTTCAGCTTCAGAATCCCATGGGTAAATATTTGAGTCTTCCAGAGTTGGAATGGTCTGGTCATCAGCACCTTCTGCAAGCAGGAAGCAGGACTGACTTTGGGCAAATTGTTTGTAACCCCTTTTTTCCCATAGGAAAAATAATTGTTACAGAACATTTTCATTTATGGTTCATGATTCATTTACCAGACTATCTCCACTAGTTCCAGTTTCACTACCAGTGTATCTTGACTGGTTAAAGACACGGGGTATTGCAGGTATCAAGTTGCAGGAATTCTTCAAAATCAGTTTTGCAGGGTTTCTGAAAGCAGATCTCTGTCTAATGCTGACAGAAAGCTGTATTCATATTCATAACCCTACAGGTTCACAAAAAGCACTTGAAACAAGCCAGCATCACTTCACTTACCTCATCTGAAGGACTTTGATCAGCACTAGGCACTCACAAGGCATTGGCTGTAGTGAGCCAGGGACCAGGATTCTTCTGGAAACAGTTATTTTGTAAACAATTCTGAAGTGTAAGGAAATGTCAGTCTATTCATGAGCAGGACGTTACCAGAAAAATTTGACATATGATGACTAAAACCCAGCTCTTCTTCAATATTCTTCCGTGCCCTTTGGACTGGCAGAACAAAAAGTAGAAACAGGCATTTAAAAAGTCAGTAAGTTGGTTATGAGTGCACTTAGGGCACAAATGATTTACTGAAGCTTACGTCATGTGCTATTATTTTCCACTCTGACACAGAATCCCAGTTGTTCAGCCCATAACAGTGATATGCAAACATCTCCAGGCCCAAGCACTTGCTCTGTGGCAAGGAATACAGAGCACTTTATGTTCCCAGCTCTCAGAGCAAGGATAGGCCAATATTCCACTGGCTGAACAGAAAAGAAAGGAAGAGAACTATCATCCATAGCTTGTATTTATGTAGAGTCTCCTATACTGCTATAAATGTTGTGTGTTTGGCTGCACACTTTGGATTGCAAATGCTGTTTGATCTACCAGCCTTACCCTGAGTGCAAACATATTTCACTGAGCCCTTGCTGTTGCCTGTTATTATTTCCCTTTGGGGTTTTTTTTCCCAGAATATTACTTAAAAATCTTGTCAGAAGACTTTACAGTGCTGTAAAAATGGTGATAAAACCCAACTATAAGGAAATACTTAGCAAACACGTCCAAACTTCTTTTTTTTACAAATTCAGGGATTATAATAGTTCTGGTGGCTTTCCCCTTTGGAAAGTGTGTCCATGTTCCTAAGAGATACTGATATGTGTCCCTTACCCATGTCCTTTATCTTAAAAATAGCATTAGTTACACACAATATAGCAGTTGCTTTGGTAACTGATTTTTCCCCTTTTAAAGGCTGAATAATTGTGTAATACACATTCAAGTTATCAGTGTATGTGGTTCCATTGAGTCTGAATCAACTTCTGTCACAATCTTTTTCTGTGTCTCCATGAATATTCATAAATGTTGAGGTATGACATGCTTACTAAGTAAATAACTGTGTCAACACGGCATGTTGTGATTAGAGGAAAGTATTTGGACAACCACGATTTTGAGTAGAAAGTGCAAAATTAACAAGTGTTGTGGGAAATAAAACCTCACCTAGTTTCAGTCTACTGGTAATCTCCACCTTAATGAGAGTCCCAACTGTGCAGGACCTTGGGAATGAAATAATCACATCATGTACTTTGAGCTGATTTCAGCAGCAGAATCCAAACCCGTCGCTTGGGGATTCTGGGCAAAGCAACAAAAGGAGCCAAACTTAAAGTGCTCAAACTATTCATGCCTGGCCTGGAGTCCACTTTCACTGCAGACTTCTCATGGTTTAGAGCAGCCACAGCTCCCAGCAGTGCAATCCTGACTGCAGCAGCTCTGTGTATCCCAAGAAAGCAGATGAATTCCCTTCCAGTCGTAACACCCTGTACAAATACAGGGAGCAACTAATCAAGGGGCAAGTAACTCCAACTGATTTCATTACCAAAGTCCAACTGATCTCAGAGAGAGGAGGGAAGACATTGTGTGTCTCCTGGCAAAATGAAACAGCACCACTTCCACTGAGAAAGAACTTGTGACTAATCTGGAAATGGAAATTATTTCACATATCTATAGGCATACTGGGACACAGTACAGAAAAATGGACAAATCATGCTACAGTGTTATATCCAGAAATAAGACCGTTTCTCCCCCTAGAATGAGTGCAAATATATTTGATCTCAACTATTATAACATCTTTCTAGCGACTTACTTAAAATACCATTTTATTACTGAGAGCATTAAAATGTCATGTTTATATAGCAAAGATTTAATTAAAACTCAGATTATAATAATAATTTAACAGTGAAGCGTAGAACCAAATTTCTTTTTGCCATAAATCCACCAGGGTACATTAGCACAGACACATGTGTCAGGAACATGCCACGCTGTCACATTTGGGAATTAAGTGCAGATGGAGCAGATGACCATATTCCTGTCTCTGCTGTTGAATGCTCAAGTACATCATCCAAACCCAGTGAATGCTGCCTGGCAGCACCAGGGAATGAAGAAGAGTAAACACTTCCTCAGAATGATTCTTGACAAAGTTGGACTCAACAGACTGAATGTGTCTCCAGCTACACACGTGGGCTACCAAAGTAACTGAACAGTTCCTATTCATTTTGACATTAGGCCCTAAGAAAAGAAGTTGCTTTGGAAAATTGGTAGCTCTGCCTTAGGCTTTCTAGGAATATAAGGATGGTGGGCTAAGCAGCAGCTTCAGTCTTGAAAGTCTCAGAGGTCCTTCAGGGATGACAATATAGTAAAAAAAACCCCCATGAAACTTCATCAGCTCCAGAAAATTTTAAATGCTTCTACGTTATTTAATACTCAGAATTGACTTTTTCCTCAATCTCTGAAAAAAATTGCCCCACTGCCACCTGAAAGGGCAATACTTCAAAATCAGAAGTATCCTGGTTTACTGTCTCCAAGTGCATAATCAGGTGTCCTCAAACATCATCCTGACTGTGGCCACTTCAGGGGAAATATGCAAATTGGTCTTTAAGGTGTTTAATTTTTCTGCTTACAGGTCCACACCATCCCCTTGGCCTGCACAGGAATTTAGAACGAATTTTATTCACTGCCATCAATTATTTCCCTGTGTGTGACAGTGCAGAGATCTATAACATCCTTTTCTAATTGGTTTCACACTCCCAGGCACCTCTGGTAAAGATTCTGATGCTTTCAACCAGCCAATTCACATCATCTGATGTCATCTGGGACCTGTGTTCATTTAATGCTTGTTACATGTGATTGTCATGTCTTCTCTACCCCCGTTTCAACCGTTCCAACCTCATTTAAAACACGGTGTCACTAAACTGCTCTGATGCCTCACATTAACTACCAGTCTCAGCAAGTGAAGTACTTCCCTTTTATCACTATAGGCAGTGAGTTTCATGTGATCTTATTTTCAACAGCAAATTACTTCCTGTTGTGAGTTCAACTGTTTGAAACACTCTGCAAAGAATCCTACGCTGCAGGAAATAGTCCTGTTCTATTTAAATATTTGCTAGTTATACAAATTACTTCCTCTCCAAATTGCTTTGCTTTTTTTACTTTTTAAATTGTTCTGTTTAATTATCAAACTGCTTTCAAGTATAGGGTGTCTTGGGGTTGTGTTTTGTTTTGGGGTTTTTTTTTTGAATACTATTAGTTTTAAGTTATTTCTGTAACTAATACATGTTTTTCTTACATGCATTTCAACTCCCATAAAAGTAATTTGAAAACAACTCCACCATCAGAAAAAGTAACACTGGGATATTTAAAGTTTAAAGGGTAAAGTTTAAGTGACAACTAAACAGTGATTTTTCCATTATGATAAAACAGACCTTGTCATTTCAACCCTTAAAAAAATCAAAAGAGCTAAACATTTGCTTTTTTTTTTTCATACAAAAACATACTATGTTTTTATTTCAAATGGGAACGAAGAGAGTCTCATGTAAAAATTAAGTGCATTAAACAAGTCCTTGGAATATTTAATGAAATGTTGTGGAGGCAAATGCAGGGTGACAGGAGCCTAATGAACTCCCCACAGCTCTGACTTGATCCCGGTGACACCACTTCCAGGTTGTTTAGAAAGGTCACTGCAAAAATAACCACGCATTTTTAGGATTAGCTGCAATACCTGCTTGCTCAGTGGCCCAGCAGGCATCAAGCAATGACAAAAGCAGTTTTATGAAAGTTGAGTAGTTAGGGCTTAACTCCGTGGTTTACATCAGGAGCTAATTATAGAGGCTGGGTCACGCTTCCTCCGGAGCACCGGGATGAGTCTCCACTGGGACAGGCCCTTCTCCACGGGCTCCTGGTCACAAAGGGACACACAATCCTGTCTGACTTCAGGGGTTGGCATTTCTGGTACAAAACTGCTCCAAAGCACACAAGGAAGAGGCTCACGGGAGGCCCAAGGATCCCCGTGTGTTACTTTAATCCTCGCCTACTCAAAGCCCCAAAGGCAGATTCTGCCCACAAATAGGTTTAAAGAAATGCAATTAAATGTGTGAAATAAACTATTTCTAGGGTTGCTGGTTCTTAACACCATTTACTTGATTGTCTCATTGACAAGTTAGGGAAAAGTCCACAACCAATTTTCATCCATAAAAAGTCAAATCATCGGTGGGGCTAAAAGTTCAGACTTCAAGGCTTCTTTCTAAATGACACCAAAGACCTGCATTATTTGTCAATTTACAGGAAATTTGTCTGCTCTGCAACACAATTGTGAAACAACTAAATTGTGTAGGAAAGGACAGCATTTTGCAAAAGAAGTCAATGGCTCTGAAAACGAATATGGAAACCTGCACTTAAGAATGAAGGAAACTTCTTAAATTTCTTGTGCAGAAATTGAAATATTAAATTGTAGCTTATCTAGCAGTGAGTGCCCAAAATGCCATTGGTAGATGTCCCAATACAATCCACCTTCTATTTTTTTATTTGCTCTGCTTAAAAAATTTAGTCTATTCCTGTTAGCTAATCTTTTAACTTCAGTTCATTTACCACATTTTAATCTCACAGGGCAACAGAGAGAAAGGTCTGGTTAAATGAATTTTCTACAAAAAGGCTGGTAATTATTGATAAAAGAAGTACTGTGCAGTTTTGGGATCTTCTTTTGTAGGCATCACCACTAACCTTTCCAAGACTATTTGTTCCTGACTTCTGGCACCCTGGGACTTTTACAATGATGTTAAATGTGACTTTTTGTATAGCTGTGATTTACAAATTACAATTGAAACAGTTTCCACAAATAGAATTTGTAACCAAGTTTTTATTAAGGGGAATTCTGCAATCGTGTCTAAAGGAAGGACCCTAATGAATTCATGAAATCCATGTTTACTGATGAGTGAGCCCTAAATCCGGCTGTGCTGAATAATTCCAGTCTGAAGGAACAGGAAGGGTTACTAAACAGAGTTATATTGCAATATGAAAGAAAACACAGTATCTTCATGCAACAAACCAAGGAACAAGAGGGTCCTGAAATTCAGGCAGAAGGCCAAGTGCTCACAGTTTTCCTTTTAATTAAGGTGATAATTTGATACGAGTGTATTAAAAACAAAAGAAGGTGCCTAGTCACTGCTGAGAAAATACAGTTTGAAGGTCAAATTCCTCTGCAGCTGCATAGAGGTCACCTGCATTTCACATAAAGGGCAGAACTGGTCCTGTAGTAGGAAAAGAAACACCTCTAACATTTAACCTGATTTTTCATCAGCTTCTGGATACTTCGTGCATGACTATACTGAAGCTATTCCATAAATTTATAAATCTGAAGGGCCCAGTGTTTGAAAAGCTAATCTATAATCATAAAAGAGGACAGGTATTTAGAAATCTTAGCAAGCTTTGTCCATCCAGACATTTTCTGGCAAGTAAAATTGTTGCATTACTTTAAAGGTTGATGAAGTTAAAGGACAGCAAAAGGCATGAGATACCTCAGACACACAATGATTCCCTATATGTTCAGTGCAAAGTATCAGTTCTACATCACTCAGCTGAACAGTCTCTTGTGCTGCCAAATTCTTGTAGGTTAATATTTAGATCAGGCAACAGCCCTGGTGGTACAAATGATGAGACTGACTCCAGAGGAGCCACTCCTTCAGATCTCATCTCTTGACACTATGCCAAAATGAACTCTGGTATTTTTTCTAATAAAGGATATTACAGCAAGCTCTGAGTCTCCAAACACATGTTAATAATGCAGTCAGAAATTATAAAGCATGTTGAAATTATCAAGCACTGATAGCTTGATACAGGTGTGAAGATTCACATTACTGGTGCTGTCCACAAAATAAATTCTAGAGAATTTAGGTGAACATCATTGTACCAGTAAAGGAAGGCATTTTTAAAATCCAGTAACTGAATATTTAATAACTAATGGGGAGAATGGCTCTTTAGATGAGCTGCTCAGCATCCGACTGAGGAATATTCTGGAAACCATCCAACCCTGTTGTTTACAGTTAACTACAATCCAAAAGGTTCTCCAAAAAATATCACGTAGCTTCAGCTTACTGGGAGGAAGAATGGCAAGAGGTGATTGTTCTGCTCTGCTCTGAGCTGGGGCAGCCTCACCTCGAGCCCTGTGTGCAGTTTGGGGCACCACAATACAATTAGGATATAAAGCTGATAGGAGCATCCTGAGGAGGCTACGAAAATGGGGAAGGGTCTGGAGGGGAAGCTGTGCAAGGAGAGGCTGAGGGCACTTGGCTTGTTCAGCCTGGAGACTGAGGGCAGAGCCACCATGGGCTGCAGCTTTCCCTGGAGCTGTGCCAGGGGAGGGTTATGTTGGATATCAGGAGAATTTCTTCTCCCAGAGGGTGGGTGGGCACTGGAAAGGCTCCCCAGGGAAGTGGTCGCAGCACCAAGGCTGACAGAGTGCAAGAAGTGTTTGGACAATGCTCTCAGGGACAACGTGGGATTTTAGGGTCTGTGCTGTGCAGGGCCAGGAGTTGGACTAAATCCTTGTGGGTCCCTTCCTACTCAGGATATTCTATGGTTCTAGGTTGATTGGACATCAATATTGTTACCAGATCACATAATACAATTTAGCATTCACTCTGATTTTTGCAGAAAGCTGCTAAAATGAAATATTTAGAAAAAGATTTCTATCACTAATGCAAACAGCAGAAAGTAGTCCTAGTACAATATTTTTAGACATCAATTTTCATGCATTGAACACAAAGTTCACCTTTGGGGCTTTGTCTCATGTTTCCGTGTAACTACTACACACACTTTCAGGTCAACGTCCCTGCTCCTCTTCTGCCCCCAGATCCCATAATTCAGCCAAAAATGGCTGGATTCTCTTTCAGCCACGAGCTGGATTTGGTGTGTGGTGTTGTGGAGCAGGAGGAGCCGTGGCAGTGCCCCCAGCAGGTCCCATGTCCCAGCAGCAGGCTCTTGGTGCACACCTCCCCTGGTACAACACCCGGCACAGCCAGGGTTGGCCACAGTGGGATGAAGTGCTGCTGTCACATAACCTGGGGGTGACACCCTGAGATCCACAACTGCTACATGGTCTGACATGAGAATTGTCATGATTCCAGCAGGGACACTGAATTCTGGTTCCTTAACAGATCTGGGCTTCATGCCAAGTTTTTAATAAATCATAATTAGGAGCTCAGATGGCGGGGACTGGTCTGATGATGAGATTCACACACAGAATTTGGTTCCAATCCCCTCACTTCACCATGCAACTCTAAGAATGGCCACCCAGCACTGAGAAAGCTCAATTTAGCAATGCATATTGCTCAGTTTAACAAAGTGAATTGTACTTAATAATCCTCTGTTCTCGCAGCAATTCGTCTCCTGAACAATTCTACTTCATCATCGTGAACCAGTTTGAGAAGAAATTATTTTAATCTTGGCATTAGAATTCTGGGTATTTAATACAACTGAACAAAGATAAAGGTCATAGGAAAGACATACTGTTCTGAACCTTGTTTTTCCTTTTTTTATAGTTTTGCAACTGTATTGGAGACCTAAGAACACAGTAAGGAAACTACTGGTCAGAAACAGATCCTCTTCTTAGTCAGAGCTTGACTTGGTGCAGGACATGACTTAGAGCAGACATTAGGAAGGACAGAGCTCCTGGGCTGAGGTCCAGCTTTGCAGGGATCCTTCTACAGCACTGGACTTGTCCCCCAGCCAGCTGTGGCCAGACCCTTTGTATTATGAACACACAGACCAGGATGGCAGAGTCCATTCCAACAATTGTGCCAGATACCAGTTAACAAGGAGTTAACTGTTAACAAGGAGTTTTTACATGTTTTATAAATGCTGATGGCTTTTATACGAAGGCTTTGGGCTTTGCTGCAGAATAAATATGAAAAAGTCTGCTTTACTTCCTCCACTGAGGTTGCTCTTCTAGTTTCAAGCAGCAGGACTGCAACAGAGTCAAGATAAAAGAGTAGGTCATGCATGATTAAATATTTATTTCTACCAAGTTTTTAGAAATGTCAATAATATTATTTTCAGTATGTGTTGAGAACTTGAGTATTTCACCACTTTTCTTGAGTGTTTTACTTATATTAACCTGTTAGTGATATTTTCAATAATTTAAATTTATTTTCACTTTTTATAACTAATACATTATCCACATAAGGTATTATCTTTCTTATGCTGCAGAATTTTCCTCACAAAGCTATTCCAATATTATGGCTGCATATTTGGGGGATGGTAACACTTTCTATCAGTAACTTTTTAAAGGAATTCCATGTTTGGATGCATTCTACTAACACTGAAGTACTCTGTACTCCACCACTGGCTTACGTGGGGTAAATTAAACTAAAAACAATCTATTTGGCAAATGCCATCCCCTACACTTGGTTTTGAGCAGGCACCTCCTTTTTTTATTGGTTATAAACAGATGTCATATCTAACAGAATCACATTCCTTGTTGTTAGTCAGCACTTTAATAGCAAAATACTTGACCACTGCGACGTTTTTCTGCTGGAGTAGTTAATGGAAACCTCAGTATAGTTCCTATTATGTATTCAAACTATTTGCCAATTTCTTCTCAGCATGTGAAAACCCTTATTTGTGAGCAATGTTCTTCATATACTCGGAGTATCCCAAGGAAGGCAATTACTGCTGGAACGTTCTCAGAAGCACAAAAGCATTGGGCAAAACAGATGAGAATGGCTTTTATTGCTCCCACTGTCTGCAAAGGAAGAGCTCCCCTTTAAACCAGCTGTACCCAAGGCTGACCTTTCTTAAAGTAACTCATTCACATTCCAGTTGGCAACACGGTGATTTGATCAAAACTTTCTGTTTTCATAATGAAGTTCATCAGTTTTTGCTGAACTTGCTGTAAGTTAAATTTTAAGTTCAGGTGTAGCTTTCCTCTTAGGAAATACAGAATATTGAATCATTTGATCTTTAAGATACAAAAGTAAAGAAACAGATTTGCACACATCAGTGATGCCTCTGTAAGTTTTATGGACATCTACTTTCCTTTAAAGTACCTAGCAGATGGCTCACAAGTTTGCAGAACCAATCACAAAAGTCAAGCTTATAGGTCAAACCATCTTCTCTGAATATTAACAATAGAAGTAGCTGTAATTTAAAAACCAAAAAAACCACAGCCCTGTTGAAGTACTCAAACACAAAAATAACAGGAGCAAATTAAAATGCTCTAACACCTCCTCAGAATACAAACTGTTCACAGGAAAGAGTGGAAAAATCCAAAAATCATACCAATGGAAAGAAAAAGATGATTAGGGATGTACAAAAAGAAGTTCAGGAACAGTTGTTCAAAGACCTTTCAAAGTAAGGATATGGAACTAAATGGGAAATAAAATTCATGTCCCAGAACACACTATAATGACCTTGCAAGCTAAAAACATGATGGCAAAACTTATCTCATACGAGCAATGTTTGTATGCAAAACTGAGATGAAGCAAAAAAAAAACCAGTCATGGCATTTATGACTCCTGTAATACACCAAAAGGACACCTGAAATCAGAACTCAAAACACATTAACAACCATCACACACTGAAAGCAAGATTTTAGAAGTTCAAAATGACTCTTCATGTTTTGAAAGTGTCTTGTGTGCTCTTCTGCAGGACAGACATGAGTGAATTCCTTGTATCAGTGAGTGTATCCCATTTCCACAGGCAATGACAGAAGTTTGGGTTTTTACAATAAAGGAGGCATTTTCAGAGGAAAATACCCCCATGATCACAGCAGAGGTTTTGCTCCCCTTCTAAGCCTATGCAGGTAAAGCTGACAAAACATGCTGGGACATTTTAGTGCTGACTTGTGCCCACTCATTCTGTGTCATTTTGGTCTTCTTGGCATCCGACCAGGTTCTTCCCAGTGCACCGGAATTGGAGAAGCAAATTGGCTTTTGCAGATCTTTTCCCTCACCTGCTACTGTTGAAAGTGGTAGGGCAGAGATTTGGGAGTTTTGGGTGATGGCTGTGCACTGAAGGCAGTACCCAAATGTGGACCATGTGCAGGGGATGGAAGTTTGCTCCAGTGGGTGCAGATGTTTCTTATGGACAGAGTTCTTCCCTCTCATCACTGATACCACACCTAAGATCCCCTTGCACCTTCTCTGCCTGTATATTTTTTTAATATCTTGGAGTCTTTGCAGTTCCAGAGGAGGATCAACTCTTATGTGTCCAGAAGGAACTTGATGGTTGTTTTTGTGGATGTACAAGCAATGGGATGCACTGGAACTGCTCAGGGTGGCAGGAATCACTTACCCACTGAGTTTCATGGTCCATGGTAACTCTGAAGCCATGATGCATTTCATGGATCACTTTTCCTTTACACCAGTGTGGAATGTGGCTGGAAAATGCATCTATAAAATGTACAAGTTCAGGTGATATAGAGAAATACGTAAATTCTTACCCTTCATTTATTAAATTTTGTAGCAATTATCCCTAAATTCCCAGCAATTATACTTCACTGAAAATTGAGATTTTGCCACTTCTGAGGTCAGAGGCAGTTTTCCACACCCAGCTGGGTGATTCATCCCAGCTCCACCAGGCAATAGAAAGATTTTTGGTTTACTTTCTTACTCATGTCTTCAGTGCTGCTCGTCCCACAAAGTGCAGTGTGTGCTCAGCCAGGGACAAGGGATTCTTCGTGGCACTGGGTCTCAGCCAAGGACTGGAAGGTTGTGTCTTCAGGACCAAACACCACTGGTGCAGCCTGTGCTGCCCCACAAAGGCAGGTACAAATCTTCTCCCACCTTTCTTTTCTAGGGAAGTACCTTTCTCCTTTCTTTTTCTACTGAAACCTTCTTACTCCTCGAACAATTCCTAAATTAACTGCCTCAATCCCACGTAAAGGATGGGCTGAGTAATGGAATCTCCCCACATACAGGAAATAACTCAAGCAGGAGTGATAAGCATCACATTTTTTTCTGAAGGCTCAGCTGAAGCCAGAAGTTGGTTCCACATTTCAAACTGGCCACAAGGTGTGGCCTCATTTTCAGCGAGGTGGCAATGCCTGGAATGTGAAAATAACTGACACAGACTGTGCTCTACCTGGGGTTTTTCCATTAGAAATTGGATATCTTAATGATAGGCTGGACTTCAAATATTCCTGTATGGAAACACTCTTTTGGAAATTCAAAAATTACAGTC
This sequence comes from Calyptomena viridis, assembly GCA_013390005.1. Classification (NCBI taxonomy): domain Eukaryota; kingdom Metazoa; phylum Chordata; class Aves; order Passeriformes; family Eurylaimidae; genus Calyptomena; species Calyptomena viridis. The sequence goes on from WEIV01003506.1 coordinate 988,069, forward strand.
TTCTGATGCTTTGAGAGTTTTTTCCCTCAAAAAATCCTACATACTTTTCTAGGTAGTTGTATCACTGCTATGTGATTTTATGAGCTGTTGCGAAATTCGTTCTAAGGTATCACTGACTGTTTAGTTCTTAAAAGTTTTGGTGGGACTTTATAAAATTCTTGTAGACTCCTACAATTCTTATTCCTATTAAATTTCCTACCCTTTTTTGGACTTATTTTGTAAAGTCTGTTAAAGCAAAAGCCTGGAGTCAGTATAATCTAATTTGGACATTCTGATGAATGAATTTAAAGGGGAGAATTGAGTCATCATTAATTTGTAACACATTGCCAGACTTAACAGTAAATACTATCACCATAGTTTTGGAAATATCTATCACAAAGCTTATGCTCTAAGTCTTTTACTAACAGGTTTGCTACCACAAACAAGCAATGTCAACAATTTCGTGCTGATGTGGACAGCTGGATATTTGCAGTGGATCCTAAACCCTTATCCTTGAAAATATAAATTTAAAATTCAAAATAATTTATCTTCTTCCTTCAAATATCCTTATAGAAAAAAAACCATGCAAACAGAAAATGGTTTACTGTTATCTAATTGGAAAGCAGAGGCTTTAGTCTGCAACAAACACATTTTATGACTATCCAGGATGAACAAATTGGGGCAGAGAGCTAATAATTTATACCAGCATTGCTCCATGCATCAAGGATCTTTTATGCTCCTGGGAGGGCATTACAAAAATTAGACTAATGTAGCAGAAAGAATGAGTTTGATCTTCCATCACAGCATTATTCTATCATCACTGCTTTGCATTTCAGGCAACTTCACAAGGAACATCTCAGAGAATGAGAGAAGTGTCTCTGCTGGTCGGAATTCATGGACTTATCTTGGATTGTGAGACCTTGGAGAAATATGTGGCAGATGAGAAAAGTGGCGTGTCCTCTGTGCCTGCTCCCTTTCATGCAGATAGCTGTATGTTTGATGAGTATTTAAAATCTTTTCCAGCCTCTTTGGTCATGTTGTTAGTTTTGTTTTGTTAGTTTTGTTTAAAACATCCCTTCCTCAAAACCAGGGAATTTATAGGATTCTCTTTCCTGGCACGTGAGCATCAGAAGGGGAATGACCCAACAAGTTTCAAATGGCAGGTGGGAAGATACTGTGAAAATACTGTGACAAACAGGAAGAAGTTATGAAAGTGAACTCAGGGTCCATATTTTGAACTAATTCACTACTTCAAGAAGTGGAGGAAAAATTCCTGTACATTCATTATTATTGATATTAACAGTAACTAGATAAAGGCCAACTTCTAGACATTCCACATAATCTGGTTTGCAGTGATCACAGGAGGCAGCCACCTCCACCAAAATAACCCAGGAAGGCCCCCACAGTACAAATTTTGATGCTGAACATATATATTTGATGCTGAACATAAATAGTCAAGATTTCCAATAGTCATTTAAATGAAAATAAGATGAAAGTGACTTCTGACTTCCAGTACTGTTCTTCAGCTATCAGGATCACAGTTTCCAAAGGTGGTAAGAAATCAAAACAAGGAGTGGTCTGCAATGTCCAGCCCAAGGCAGGTCATAGCCCCCATCCCCAGCTACAAATCAGACCCTCTGCAGAAGAATACCAGAATATGGAACTGCAGTGTTTTGTAGGAGATGCTGCAGTAGAAATTTTCCTGCAGAGTCTCACCCTTTACAAGACAAAATTAGGAAAGACTTCAAGAAACTGCTCACTGAAATCGACAGAAAGTGTTTTGGTGACCCTTGTTTCCATCATTAACTTGCAATGCAGCTGAAGAGAAACGTATTTACTGCAAAATAATAAGCAAGAGCAAACAAGGAAGTTCTGATACTGAAAAATCCCACATGGATTCAGTGTTCCATTTCACAGGGAAAGTTCACTAGCTGAGTAGACACTTCACAATACTTT
>WEIV01003509.1:7890-21022 GCA_013390005.1 Calyptomena viridis
ATAAATCAACATCAGTATGTTCCACAGCTGCGGGCTGAGTATACCCACAACAATGACAGACAACTCTTTATGTTTTTTACATTTTTACTGGTTTAAATACACACACACACACACATACACACACACACACATACTCTCACTACATAATTAATATTTGGAACACATATAATTTGTTTGGTTGTTGTTGTTTACCATCACCAAAGCCGATGATATTCTAACAAAAATTAAATTAAAATTATCTTGCCCCAAATGGGAGGGAAAAATCAGAACACTAAATTAAGACAAATAGCTTCTTGCTGAAATGTCCAAATGTTAGCTTCAGTAATTTCTTTGCTTAAAAAGCACCTTGAGTCGTGCAATACATGAACAATAAATTTTAGCAAAAATGTGGGGTTTGCAAAATGAAATTTACACTTGTCTTTAGCTTGTAAATATTTCCTTGATTAAATATTGCACAGTCAATGACATTACAGATACGACTCATAAAACTTCCTCCATAAATCATACAAAAACATTAAAGCTTAAAATTGTGAACTGCATAAATCCAGCATTTTTCATTTGTATCTTAGTTTGCTTATGATTTAACTTAAACTGTGCAACATACAGGACTTCCTAGAAGTAAACTGAACAGTTATTATAGGGCTATTAGTTTTAGCAATTACTAGTGTTGTGCTGTTTTGTGGGGATGAGGCTGGAAGGAAATGTTCAAATGTAATTCAGATTTCTCAGATTTATCTGTTACAATGGGCTACAGTAAAAGCCCTATACATATATCAAAGTTGGAGAAAATTCTTCCTGACTACCTGTGTGAGCAGATGCTGTGGCCACTTGGATCCAAACTCCTTACTGGCTTGTAAAGTTGAACAAATTATTTTCTAGAATTCAGCCATATTTGTGAGTCAGTAGTAGGACATATATTTCAACCAAAATCTCTTGTTACTCCAGAATCACCTAGCTCTTTCTGTAGGTCTTCCAAGTCTCTTGTCTGTGACCAAATGGGCATGTTCTCCTCACTTCCCCCCCCACCCATGCAGAGCTGTGATTACTGTGTAATTGTATAAAGAGACAGAAAAGATTACATTTTTATGTGAGTTAATAGGTTCTCCTCCCTTTGTACAGCCTCTTAGGGACTTAGAAGGTAGTTCTGGGTGAATATGGTATTTCAGGTATTTCAGGCTTATCTCCTGTGTCACTGTGATGTCCACAATCTCACTGGATTAAACTACAGATGTGAATGTAATGCCTACATTCAATTTCTATTCTATTTGTGTTGATTATGTAATTCAGAGCAAAAGAGTAGTCAAATCTCATTACCAATCATCTGGGTTATGCAGTACTCCAAACTCAATGGTCCCTTTTACTGCTTGAAAATAAGTAACGGATTTTCCTTCATGTGGTAACAAAACTGTACTTCTTTTTCAACACTTCTTCAGATAAAAGCATCTTTCAGAGTGAAGATACCAAATCCAAGTTTTATCTGTGTTAAAGAAATTTCCTTTTAAAGTCTGAATATGTGCACTTAAAATGTATTTCACTCCTTGTGTGGCTAAGGGTTTACAGAATTTAGAGCTAAGGCAAAAATATCTTGGAAATATATATAGTAAGCACTCACTGACACCAAGTTTGCAACATCTTAACCTTTGATGGTTTTGGTCCAATGAAAATTTAGCATTCACCAATACTTCGAGCTTCAGGGCATTCACCTTGAGTAGTGATAACTCCAGTCTGATAACACAGGTTCCTTGCTGTGCTGAGATCACAGCAAATGATTTTCTATGTGTCAAGCAAGGTCCTGCACTGAATCAGCTGGAGAAAGTAGTAACACTCTCTTACACCACTTAATACTTAACTTCATGCCAATACAGAATGAAATATATTTGGAGTTTCAAAACCAGTAATGCTGAAGAAAGAAGATCCCTTTTTGTAATCCCCTTAAATGAAGGATTTTTCTTTTGTGGACTGTATGTTTATGTCACACCTAGCAAAAAGAAAAGCTGTCCATAGCATTGGCTTTTAGATGACTTCATAATATAATATTAAAAAATGCCTCCTTTTGATGATGTGTCCCTATGATTAGTCACATTATTGATTAAAAAAAATACATCGAGAAATACATAAATTTAAAACACCATGTTGTGTAAAAGTTTATATAAATACAAACATTATTTTAATGGTAAAGGAAAAATGTTCAGAATTTGCTATATTGTAGAGGTAATGGTAGAGCTTATTTCTACAGCTCCTTCTGTGTTTCATTTGAAAAATTATCAATCTGAACAAAGGCTTTCACTGTTATTTCTCACATAGTATATATTGTTAATTTGTATTGTGATTGCTTTTTCTGTGTTTACCTCTTTCAGGTCAGAAGCTTTAAAATGATAGCCATTTTTCCCCAATTAGCACAGAAAACACTAAATAGTGAGACATCCCTGTTTTAGACCTTTGTGATCATTTTACTTCCTTCCCCAAGCCTTCTCATACAAATCTACCATTGAAATTATATGTTTGATGGTACCTCGATATACCCAAAGTACTTTTACTTTTCTGTCTTGAGAGAGACTATAATGGTACTGTTGCATGAACTAGCAAAGCTTCTCAAAGTATGGAGTATATATGGAACAGCTTATGTTCAATATAGGTTTATTAATTTTTGGACATATTCCATGCCACTTTATATACGGCATTTGTAATGTAATGAATGGAATCTCAGTGGAAATTTTGTGAGTAGTTTAGTGAAACATGATAAAAATGAGAAAACATAAAATACAGTAAATCAGAGTACTTAGATTAACAGTACAATAAAATGTGAAAAATTAGGCCATCACCATCATTTATCTTTCCTTTTCAGCCATGGATATCTGCACATATGTGTGTTTCCTTCCCTTTTAGGGTGAGACACCACAGCAGGCAGCTCTTTAAGGACATTTTTGTTGGAGCACAAGAACTCTTGGTTCCCATATGCAAGCAAAACTGTAAGAAAATCAGGAGACAGGTGTGTCACCATAAGGACCTCCTTGTCAAAATGAATTTTAAGAAGGAAAGACATGAATTGGAACCAGAGACATGCATCCTGGGATGCTGCACAGATGTATAAGGACAGCATTTGAAAACAAAGCTGGAGCTGAATTTTACCAGAGATGGTAAGAATAATAATGAGGCTTCTAGAAGTATACTGGCTAGGAAGGGAAGATTAGACAGAATGTACTCTCACAATAAATACGGTAGGAAAACTGGTGACAACCAACATGGAGAACATTGAGGTAGTCAACAATTTTTTGCCTCATTTTTCAGTGGTGATTTCTCTTCCAACATTTAACAAACTACAGCCTCAAGGCTGTGACTGAAGGAATGAAGTCCCCCCCTCACAAGAGATCAGGTTCAAGATCATCTGAGGAACCTGAACATACCTAGGTCCATGGGACCCAATGAGATACATCCCAGGGTCTGGAGGGAATTCACTGATGTAGTTGCAATACACTTTCCACAATATTTGAAAGGTTGGGTCAGTCAGACAAAATTCCTAGTGACTAAAAAAATTTTAAAAAGGTTAAAAAGGAAGAACTTTGCAACTACTGATTTGTCAGTCTCACCTCCATGCCTGGTAAGATAATGAAATAGATCCTTCTGGAAGACTTAGGGAGGACAGGGAGGTGATTAGAGAGAGCCAACATGGCTTCAGCAAGGGTGAATTTTGCCTGACTAATCTACTGGCCTTCTATGATGGAATGACTGTGTCAGTGGACAAGAGAAAAGCAAATAATGTCATCTACCTTGGCTTCTGTAAGGGCTTTGAGTAACAAGATGTAGTGAACATGAACTTTAAAAGTAATTTTCAACCCAAATAATTTTGTGATTCTACAAGATGTTGAAGGAAATGCTCTTGGTGACACAGTCATTCCTTGCCAGAGTAGGGACACCCCTGAGGGACAGTGGCCATGTGCGATGCATACTGGGACAGGGGACAACAACGAAGAAGTCAAACGAAGCCAGAGAAAAGTTAGTAAGAAACAAGAAGTACCAGAGATAAGCCATTATGCACCAATCCCAGCCTCCTGCACCTCTCCAAAGGAACTGGGTCGTTTAAGCATAATCTGCAGCAAAATCAAGGAAATCATGACTGGAAAGTGGGGAGAAAACATGTTTTGACTATGGTGAGACTGAGGAAGAGAGAGGATATGTATTTCCTTAAGTGCTTAGGTTTCTTTTGTTATTTTCTCAATACCCAAATCAATATTCAAAAGGTTATGGAAAAAAATGGAAAAAAATAAACTAAATTAAAAAAAAAAATCTCTTAGCTAAGACTGCTTTGCCTGTGACAGTCTTCAGTTTCTTCTTGGCTGAAGTGTCAAGGTGACCTGTGGAAGAGCATGTGCTTGGCAATGTAACGGTAAACAAAAATTCCCTCCTGCATGCAGGCTGGGGACCTCTTACCTTGTAGCTCCTGTACTTTCTCATACTATACACTGCAGTGAGCATTTAGATGCCAGATTTCATTCAACGCAGGCATTTGAAGTCTGCAGCTGTAGTGCCCTCCTGCCAAAGGAGAAGCCCAGCAGCCCACAGGACTTCTTTCCTATGTCTGTGGCAAGGGCAGACACCTGCCTTTGCTGTCCTGTCACTGCTGCCGTCACTGTCAAATCCAGGGGAAAAGGGAAGAACTGAGGAGAGATTTAGTGAGCATAAATTGTATTTATGTCCATTGTTGCTGCTTGTCAGTCTCCCAGGGCAACTCAGAGGAAATGAAAGAAAAAACTCATCAGCTTGGTAGATTATTTCTGTTTAGCAACCAGCTATAGTGCAGAGCAGGGTGCTATTGCAGAGTGTGTGGTGTGGTAACAAACAGTCACACATGCTCATTTCCTGAACAAGACTGATCCTGTCAGGACTCCACACGTGGCCAGATATTGTATTGTCTCTCCTTGTTTGTCCTTGGCATGAGGAAAAAAACCCATGCTACTCATAAAAATGACACTGCGCATACTGTTTGCACCTCAAAAAACATGCCTCCCACCCTCCCAAAAGCAATAAGTGCACCTTTAATACAAGATGTTGTTTCATTTATGAAGCATTATCTGAAGGAACTTTCCACCCTTGCTCTTTTCTTGCATTTCCCATGATCCCAACTTGGCCTAGGCACACTCAAAAAGAAATGTTAAACCGTGAACTTTCTGTGTCCTCCTCCTCAGCCTTCCTGACACAGACACAGGTCTGTTTTATCTGCTGAGTTTCTCAGACACCTTGCAGAAATCTAGAATATGCCCCATTTCCAGTCCAACCCTATCAGAATTTGACAGAAACAATATTTAACCTATTATTTTGTGGACAGAGAATCTGTGCTTTTATCTGACATTCAGGGTAAAAATGAGCATTGCTTAATTCCAATCACAGGGCAAGCTCTAGGTTCAGGGAATGTGATTCTGACCAGGGTACTTCTACAAAATCTCATCACAGCTCCTCTGGGCCACTAGGTGTCTTTTCTGTGCAACAGTTGACATTGCAGGTATAATTGTGTCAGCTGTGTAGCCTGCTGAGATCACAGAAACCCTGCCTGACTACTTTTGTACCTGGCAGGGCAGCAGCACAGCACAAGAGCAGACTACTCAGCACTGCTTCATTTTGTTGGAAAAGATCTTCCACTTGAGGTATCAATAGTTAATTTTTTTCTTGCAGCACCGCATTCTCAATACTTCCCCTACAAAGCAGGCTACAAAGAAGGAGAAAAGAAGCTTCATGTGTAAGGAATCCAAACTCACACCACTTCTCCTTGCCTTCAGCTAAACCCTATTCAGATATTCTGGTTGTTACAGTTGAATCTACCAGCCCACAGCTTTGAATATATCCATTAGGATATTAGGGCAATTTTATTGAAAATTATTTCTTGTTTTTTTTTCCCCAAGTTCTACAATGGGTCCAACTCAGACCTTTCCAAACATGGCTGTAAACATGGTATTCTGAGGAATGTAGTTAATTGGAAAGTTACTGTAGGAGACTGTGCACTATGTCATGTTTCTAGACGCTAGGAAGGACTTCACAGAGACATCTGGTGATAAGGTCTGGAAAGTGTCTAGGGAACCATAATGGCATTTATCACTAGAGGTTTGAAGTCCTTTTATCTAAAACCATAGGCTTTACCCATAGGCTTTTAACACTTCTGTCCCAATGCAACCCTCAGCTGGCTTTCTTGAAGAGGGCTATCAGCATCACCCACATTCAGGAGTGGCTTAAGTAATAGAGTAACTAGGAAGACCTACAGGTCTTCTTGGCTGTTTAGTCTACTTAAAGGAAACCCTCACTTATGCTGTGATTGTCTCCTGCAGCTCCATATGTTCCATTACCTCCACAGTGCCTATGGCAGCAAGGACTTTCGAAACAACACATAAACCTTTTGATTTTTTTATGCAGTTAATTATTCCATTTCAATAGTTTCTCTCCATTTGTGTATCTGTTTTTCTTTCCTTTTAAATACGTCTTCTGAACACTAAAGTTCCACACAGTATATTTTGCAATAGTTTTATGTTTTCTGCTAATGTCGTTGCCTGGTGACTAAAGGATATTTAAGTATCCATGTAGACAGCCTGAGTATAAAGAACAATGCAATACTAGAAAAGAATAATCAGTAAAACTAGAGGTAATGAAATCCTAAGTGTGATTTGACTGTGACAAGGGAATGAAAAATGTCTTGTGAGAATTGCTGCCTGTGTAGAGCATGGAGAAATAAAGAACAAAGACATAACTCAAAAAGAGCAGAGAAACAGCAAGGAGAGAAGGGACAGCTGAAAGCTGCATCTCCCGGGAAGAGATAGGAGCCGTGGCTGTCACCATACTGTGCAGCAAGACAGAGTGAACAGACATAGGGATGGAGAAGAGGGTAGGAATGAATATGGTTGATCATCAAATGAGAAGGAGAGAAAAAAAGCAGACCTATTTTTAGGTGCTGTAACAGTACAGAAAAGTGTGCTGCTACGGTACAGGAAAGTGAACCATTGTGCTTGTTGCTCTAATTGAACTGGCCTCCAGGCAGACAGGCACAGATGGTCCTACACACTTCTCTGTCAGAAGGTCCTATGGGGTCAGGAAGGCCAGGTTGGGCACCGAGGCACTGGAGGACCTGATCTGAATCTGACTGCTCCTGCTGGAGCAGATCACTGCTCTTTGTTCAAGCTGTATGAGACACATAGGGCAGGCATGGTACTGATGGCACTGAGGCTCCGGCGTCAAGCCTGCCTGTGCATGTTCACTGCTGAGCAGCCAGCTGGCTGAATATCTCCTGTGAGATCCTGCAGGAGAGTGGCAAGGCCCAGCTGAAGGGAACATATGGTCCATAGTTGTAACCAAATGCCCACATCATCCAAGATTACATCAAGTAAAGTGTTATCTGCCAAGATGTGGTACTTGAATCTCTTCCAGGAGACCTTTATTTGTAGAGGGTAACTCTGAACTACATAAATGGCGTGATACCTACCAAGGGTTTTACACAATGTAGTGCCCAGTTCTCCTTTGGAGATTTATGCTAGAAAACCCTTCAGCACTCTAGATTTGTTTAGATCTGATTTGATGCCTCATTTTTCAAAGAAGTGACTAAAGCAATTCATTCTTTCAAACCTAACTGGCACTTTGCTGAGATATGATGTCAGGTTGCACCCTAAGTTCCTGTTGTGTTCCTCTCTGGTGCAGCTACATAAAAAAAAAAGCACACTGACACTGAAAAGATGTTATCCTCAATCGAGTCTTTCAGTATATGGTATATTTTTTCCTAAAACCATTCTTAGGTAAAGAATTTACTACAGTAATTTGTCATCTAGAAAGTATCATGAAGCATGATTCTTCCATACTGCACTTAAAGTGATTAGCTTGCTGATGGTTTTTATATATCAAATCTGTTTGTAGTCAGAGAGAATCTAATAAATTGAATAAATTTGTTAAGGAGATTTATAGGTGGTGCATCTCTGAAAATATTGAAGTGTTTTTCCACCACTACTGTATCTTGTGATTTCTATTTAGTCATCTGCATATCCAAATCAATTATCTTCTTCTGTAATCCTGTAACTAATTTAGTTTGAAGGCTCTTCCATCTTTTCAGTTTCAGATATTTATGCCCCATGCTGGAATTCTATCTTCATTTTCATACTTACTGTTAGTAACACTTCTGTAGAAAACTTGTTTCATATCAATATCTTGCAAGCAGTCTCTAACAGGAATCATCTTACTGAATATTACAATTCAGAAACTCAGAGGAAGATAGAATAACTACCAAAATAATAGTTTATTTTCTGATTATTACACACCCACTTTAGGTTGAAGCAAATCATCTATATCCCTTCATTGCCTCTACAGTAAAGGCTTGAGAGTGGTCAACTGAAATTCATACAAGCAGTGTTCAGACACATAGGTAAACTGAATAACAGTATCTTTTGCACTGAGCTTTCCAAACATGAAAATCTTGTACGGGATTTTTGCTGATTGTGCTGACTTAAATTTCTTCTGTTGTACAATTTTCATTTCTAGAATGTGCTACAATGTAGACAATCTTATGACTAATCTTGCCATATAAAGAATTTTTATATAATGACCTATATTTGTTCCTATATTTGTCTTCAGATATGCTTTTTATTCATATTCCAGTGTTAGTTCTAAATTTTTTTGGCTGTCTATTCTGAAGTTAATGAGATAATTAGATACGCCCCACAGCTTTCCTTTGTCTTATTCTGCATTTGTATGAAACCCCTGACAAAACAACAGACAGAATCACTTGAGTAAAACAAGCACAACTCTTCAACTCTCTGGATTTTTAAAAGAAAATATTAAGTTGACAGGTATTGCCTCCTATAAATCCAAAAGTGCATTTGAAGAAGGACAGAAATGGTCAAATACACTGTGGAACTATCCTTCCTGTTTTCCTTTCGTTTGCTTCTTGTGGATAATTCTTAATAACTCTTTTGGGTTTTGACGCTTTTCTTTTTTCAGAGTAGATATCCACTTTTTATATCAATATTCTCCTTATCCAGAATGTTGCTTTGTTTTGTACTTTATGTTATTTTGTGTAAATTGTGAACTCTGTTCTACTTCTTTGCTATTCATTTCTCTTTTGCAGGCTGCTTAAATGGCATAAATCCATGGCCAAGCTAATTCAAACAAATTATCGTAAATATCAGAACCACACATAACTCAGCAGCATAGCAGTCTGTTCCAGATTTGCCTGACTTCAGGTTAACTTTATCAATTTTATCAACTTTATCAACTTTGGAAAACCATTGATTTCAAATGACTTAAACAGCCTTTTGGTATCTTTTCTCACCTGCTTTGCCCAACTTGTCATTAGAGAATGTGCTTTTAATTCATCCTACCCTTTTTGCTAGTATATATTAGCCAGATCAGTCATACCCACCAGATCTTGCACAGATTTGATTCTTTTTTTTTTTTTTTCCCTAAACCATGCAGATCTTAGAAACATTTCTAATTTCAAATTTTAGTGGATGGGTATTTATGGCATTATTCTGTAGGAAAGTCCTTCCTGAAAACTATTTTTATTCTAATACCATGATTCAAATTTTAACAAAGTTTTTCAGAAAAACTCCAGAATATACTCAGTTCTGCACTTTGGAGTTGGACTGACCAAGAAATTGCAGTAGAAAATTATTTAATTGTGTTTGAGAATTAAACATGTTTTCCCATTATGTATTATAGGTTATGATAATAAACTGTAAGGGAAAACTAGAGAATCTAAATAATTAGACACTTCAGTAAGAATCTCTGATATATAAAACACATAAGTCTTCTTATGTCCTTTAGGAGTCTTCCTTGGACTTTCTTAAGACCAGTGTCAGGTAAAATCGTCTGAGACCAATTTAGAGAAAAGGGGAGGTGTCAAGTTGTAAAGAATTCTTTCACCATGGATACCATATAGTCACTGAAACACCATGAGCCATGAATAGCAGCTCTAACAGAATGGGTAAGAGCTCTCTCCACAGAGCCTCTGGGCACCTCCAGGGTCTACAGGAGGAATGGCTGAGGATCCCAAACTAGGTGCTCTGGAAGGGGCTTTGTCAGGCTACTTTCACTGTTTCTAATAAGAGCTTACATCTTCCTAACGGAAGGTAAGTTTGAATTGTCAAACTTTTCTGGGTGAAACTAGTCTCTGCTATCATTTGGTTGTTATTTTATTTTGTGTTATTCTCCTTTTTTAGTAAAAGCTGTTAATAATTTTCTACACCTTACTTGAAAGTCTCCTAATTTAAAATTTACAGTGATTTGGAGGGAGGAGTTCCTGTTCCAGGCATATATTGTCTTTAAACTAAGACATAGTGTTAAATAATGAGACGAGTGACTGGAAGTTTTTTATCATTTGAGCAGTAAAAAGTCTCTCTCTTTTTTTTCCTTGACCAGTACAGATTTCCATATTTCACTCATGCCTTGTTTTCCTATCAAGCATCCTCAAAAGAAAATATCAGCTGAGTTGCTAGATTCTTCCTGATCAAGTATGGAGAAAAACTATGTGGAATCAGCCAAAGTGTAGATGTGTCAACGCATAGCAGAGATAGAACCTACTGTGTGACTAGGTGACAGCAGTAGGAAAGGACAAGGAGATTAGTACCAAATTGTTGTACCCTTGGGGGTAACATACCTCCTAGGACTAAGCCAGTTGATGCCAATATGTTTTATCTTGTGTGGACATAGGTTCAGCTGACTAATATCATGCCTATCAGTGAAATAGCTACTACATAAACATGGAATTATGTGTGTGAAGAAAGATAATGGACAGGTACCCCCAAAAATGCCAGGCAGTGGAAAGATTCAAGAAAATTTATCACCAAAGGTGAGAACACTAAAACTCAAAGAACATTAAACATAACAAAGTTAAAAACCACTGGGCCTGGGGAAAAGACACGCCCCTGATTCTTCTCAGGACTGTGGGCACCTTCAAACATGTCTGCAAGAATTTATCTTCTTCTCATGGCAGAGAGAGCTTCCCTGGAACAGAGCAGGAGAAAACATCTAAAACTGTCTCTGGGAAAAATGCTTCTTCCAGTCAGCAAAGTCCTCCTAAGCAAAATGAGCCCTGAACTCCTCATAATAAATCTTGCAGGAAGGGTATTCTACACAATGGCCTATCTGAGAAAGATTAATGCTTGGAGCAGGTAGTGGTGCTATGGCTCCTATCCAATCATCTCATTCATTTTTTGGTCCCCACGGAGCTAGGGCATTTTCTGTTTCCAGTGATAGCAACTTACCTAGTATTTTTTCATGAAAAATATGACAGGGCATTCATTCTGTCTTGTACAAGGAAAATGTGCCTTTTGTCAGACAGAATATTGTTAAAATAACAAGGCAGCTGACTTAATAAATGGAGGGGTAGGTGTTTCTATTGTCTGTATCAGTAAATGAAATAGTGAGTAAAAATGATCCTGAGTAATGTAACTTCATAATCAATACTGTTAAATATGGAATCCTCCTACTATCCCAACAATTCCTTTGTGTGGCTCAGGCTAGGGACCACTATGTTGTACAGATTAAGGACATAAAAGCAGTTTAGTAGTCAGCCTTGCAGGACCAAGCTTTGTTGGTAGACAAGGGCTTTCTAAGAACAGCCACTTCTGGCTTCTGATTTTCTAGGCTGCTTTGGAGAATATAGTAGAAGCTAGTCTGGAATTTTCATGTTTCATGATGTCCTGAAGTATCTGCCAAATATTACTAAAAATGCAATGGCTAGTAATTGGATGGTGTAATGTATACAAAATGTAAAGTAGCCAAAAAGATGTAGTACAAGCACATTCTTATATCTAAATTTTCCAAATCTCAACCAGTTTCTAGACCGCAGCTTTAACTACAATACAGCATAAATAACAATAGTCTTAAAATACTTATTAGAAAATTGGAAAAAAAAAAGAAGGGATGTTAATATATATAAAAGCACAAATGCACTTTCCAAGTTGACTGATTTTCTTTACTGTATTTCAGGGTGTCCCAATGTGCAGCTACTAAGCCATCCTACAAAAGGTAAGCAATGGGAAATTCTCAGGCATGTTGAACACCAGAAATTTTCCAGTGGCTCAGAAAAAAGCCATTTTTGAACAGTTTCTTTCTTTACTTATGGTACTTTGGAAGAATTCACATCATTTGGTGTATGTCAATATCTACTTTTCTTCACTAGTGCAATGTTTCAGGCTGCAGATAGTTTGATGCACTGAGATATAACAAAAATAAAAACACTCTTTGATATCACACGGAATCTTTATAATTTGCCTCTACTTTAAAAGTTGTTTATGATAATTTTGTTATTAGGCAACTTTATAAAGAGGGAAAGATCATTTTCATATAAACAAACGTCACACTGCTGCAATAAATGATCTCTCAAACATGTCAGAATAAAGAAGATTTCTATAATCTATAATCGAGTTCTATTATAAAGTCCTTTTTCTGATGTAAGAACATGCAAAACTAATTTTCCTAGAACATATGTTCTGTTATTCTGTATCCAGAGAAACTGAAATATAGACAATTAACTACATCTATGGTGTAATTCATTCTTTGATACATTTATGTAAAAGTATATCATTATTAGCAGTTTCTCAGGGACACAGTTTTTAAAGATTTTGGGGACTGAAACAGAAATTTTCTTATTTGCTCATACAGTGTGGTAGTTCAAAAAGTAAATGTTAGCTATTCCCAAAATGCATGTAACTCTGAACATTCTTATTTCAAATACATTAAGCAAACACTACAAAGATGTAGGAGTTGAGAAAGGAAAGACTTCCAAGACAAGTTGAGTTCTGAAAGAGATATGTTGTTCCCCTTTGTCTCACTGAATGTTATTTTCACCTGCTAGTGGTCATATTGAGTGAGAATACTATATCTAGTGGATGGAGATCAGAGAATAGCCCTAACGGGATATTTTTATATAAGTTTTTATCAAAGAATAAAAGACTAAGAAATAATTTTTAAAAATCACCTTTCTTTCTCTTTAGAAGGCCAACTGCATCCTGGGCTGCATCAAAACAGGAGTGACGAATAGGTTGAGGGAGGTGATTCTCCCCCTTTACTCTGCTCCTGTGAGACCCCACCTGGAGTGCTGTGTTTCATTCTGGGGCTCCCAACATAACATTTGTCAGTTCGAATTGATCTTAAAGATCTTTTCCAA
>WEIV01003510.1:5777-48582 GCA_013390005.1 Calyptomena viridis
TTTTTTTTTCTACCCCAGTGCTAGATAATAGTGCAAAGCCTGGACACAAAAATAGGCATTAAGGAAGCAGTAAGAACATACACTAACTCCTCTCTAAACAGCTAAGAGTGAAATATAACAAAGAAACATATGCATCTAATAAATAAGCAGGTTGATTATGACAAAGAAAAGTAATAAATATCTTTTCTGCACAAGGTTCTCAGGACTCCTGAGANGGAAAATGTCAACTAATGTATTTCAAAGTTATTATGTGAAAATAAAACCTCTGAACATATTTTTTTATGAAACCTTCCAAGAAATTTCACTTCCGAGACCTGGCTGAGAATGAGCAGGAGACATTTTTCAGCCCAAAATAATTTGATGGGAAAGGTTTAAATGTTTAGAAAATAAGTTGGAACTGTAATTTCTCCCTTAACCAACAGCCTCAGTGATGGATTACATGACCAGTAGAGTGAACCTATGTGTATACACACATGCACACATCATTTCATTTGTTTACCTTTGGATCAAAAATAGAATGTTACAACATTTGTTTTATCATTTTCTATCCCCCTGAGGCATTGTGACATTTGGTACATTTATTTTTCCTGTTAAGAGATGATTCCTTAATTGTTTGAAGCAGGTGGAGGAAATATTTAGCAGAATGTTTACACTATGACAACTATACATTGGGGAGGGAAAGGGGGAGTGTGTTTGAACAGGCACAGAAAGCCAGAAGTTGATTACATTTCTTTCTTCTGCACAGCCAAATGTACAAGCTAGAGAGAATATCATTCCCCAGTGGAGCTAATAACAATATATAGATATCAAAGAAGCCATCAGCCTCTTGTCATTAACTTTGGTTCAGCACCCAAGTCAGGTGTGAATACTTGCAAATATGGGTAAATATGTATTTGCAATATATACTGCAATACTTGCAAATATATATTCTTATTGCCCAGCTTTTAACACTAAGCTTGATGTTCTTCTTCATAGTTCACAGATGAAGATAAATTCCTCCAAATTTTTTTTCAGGGGACAATAAGAAAAACTCTTCCTACATCCTCCCTCCTTTTCTCCACTTACTCCTTACTAGTTTAAGTCAGGAAATTTAAAACAAAAGTCCTTGTGCATGACAGGCATTAAGTTCAGCAAGGAAAACATGGGAAAATCAACTTTTGTCCTGTTAGTGAGGTACTGTTAAAAGAATGTGGTAAAATACTTAACTCACGGCTCTCAGACACACAGCTATGGCTGAATCCAGACCTATTCTTTTTTATTATTCTGTAATGAAAGTTTATGACTACTCCTTCTGCCTTTTAGCAGACAGGACCTCTGTATAGTTGCACATCTTAAACTCCTAGGAAACATATCAGTATGACAGTGGGAAGAGACTCATTTCTATCTTACTTCTCAGACAGTTCATCTATTGACAGTTGTCAGCAAGTCCCAGTTTCTTGGGGAAACTCCAAATCTGAATCCACTTGGTGGAAGACAGAGCTCTAAATGCCATATCAGGAGTTTTCCTGAACTATTCCAGTTCATAGGCCCTTGAATGGAGAACAACTTTCCTGAGGCTAAGATCAGTATTCTGGCCACAGGATATTAAAAATATATCTTTTATTCTAGGCTCAATGAGCATTTAAATATTTATTTGGGAACTTCAACACCTCTCATGTGAGAGAATGCCATATAAAATGGGTGAATAGAGCACAACACACAGATACCTACTTTTCTCAGAAAGAGGAAAAATTTGGATTTCTAGCTTCTGGGAAAACTGTTTTAATCTTCCTGGATTATTAGGTAAAAGGGCAACATTATTTCCACCAGTAAAGCAGCATATCTGGAACCATGCTTTTCTCTTTGGATATTCTAATACAAATATCATGGTTAGCACAACAAGAAATAATTTAGTTTCTAGTTTGAATGAGGAAAAACAGAGATACTTTTATTTGATCTGAACCAATTATGATTTTTTTGTTGGTTTATGCAGACACAAAAATAGTTTGACTATTCAGTCTATTTGTTACTTAGGCAAACTTGTTTGAATAATCATTACCAACAGGAACTTTGTCCAGCTATATGGTTAGCAATTGAATGGTTAATTGGATAATGCTATTTTTAAAGCATACACATATACAAGGAAGACAAGACATATGGCATAAGCATCCACAGAAAGCCAGTTCATATTATCTATAATGAATGATGGAGTTCGCAGCTTTTCAAATTCCATTCAAAGTTTTTTGCCACTATTACCACGTCCATATTTTTTTCCACAGTATTTTGCTCATGTTTATCACTGCGATGATTTGCAGCAGAAGTTACTGTTTAACAGGAGTAAAACTGATGCTATCTATCCCAGAATATTTTCCATCTTTCTAAATCAAAGTATTTAAACAACAATATCCTGTATTAGCAATGTAGTCAATTCAAGGATATGACATTTTTTTGTGACAAAGATTATTGTGATAGAAATATTATGTCTTGATATAAAGGAGATAATTTTAACTAACATCTAGAGAGCTTCGTGTCACCCATATTAAAAAGGAATAATTTTCAAGTTATCTAGCCCTTAGTAGGGTCCAGTAGGAACCTCAGAGATCTACCCTGTTTCACGAAGTCTCTGTATATATCATATATTAAATCACTCCCTTTAATAAATAGATGAAAATATTTCCCTTGAATTTTAATCTTTTTTGCAAAATACACACAGGAAAAGCACTTCAATTTCATGAAGGAAAATAATTTTATTTTTACTGGTAAAAATAAAATAGATCTGGCTTCTGGTTTATAGCTCACTGGCTGCAAGAAATTGTCCTCTGGATACCATTGTAAGGATGGGAGC
Source organism: Calyptomena viridis (assembly GCA_013390005.1). Classification (NCBI taxonomy): domain Eukaryota; kingdom Metazoa; phylum Chordata; class Aves; order Passeriformes; family Eurylaimidae; genus Calyptomena; species Calyptomena viridis. The sequence goes on from WEIV01003510.1 coordinate 8,602, forward strand.
TGGAAATTTCTTTTCTATTTTAGCTAAACATGCATCTTTCTCCAGAAAAAGAATTTTTTTTGCTCTCCTGAACTATTTCTGGAAAGTCCGGCTTTTTAAACTTTCTTTATCCACTGATTTTGTCATCATGCAAAACCTTTACTAAATATGATCCCAAATTCTGGTGTGCCTGCTTTGTCTTGAAATAGTGTTTAACAAAATTAAACATTTAAGCCATAGTATCATGAAGGCTGTGATCCAACAAGAATACAAGATCTCATAGTGGTAGGACAAGGGGGAATGGCTCTAAACTGAATATGTTTAGATTTGATATTAGAAATTCTTCACTATGAGGATGGTGAGACACTACAATAGGTTGCTCAGAGAAGTTGTGTGGATCTCCCACCCGTGGAAGTGTTCAAGGCCAGGTTGGATGAGACTCTAAGTAACCTGGTCTAATGAAAGTTGACCCTGCCCACAACACATGCGCTGGAACTAGATGATATTTAGGGTTGCTTCCAGACCAAATCATTCTATGATTCTATGAAGAAGACAAGATCAAAACTCAGAAACCTGGATCCTGTCCTTCGCTTTGCTAATTACCAGCTCTTTGATTTTGGACCACTCTGCTTTATTCTTTGGTCTTCCAAACAATTCTTCCTTTTATCTACTTAAAAACCAAACTTCACTGGGAAGGCACAGTCTTTTGCTGGAGACAAGTGCAGCACAGTGGGGCTCTGATCGCATTTGATTCATTTAGACAAGATAGTACTACAAATAAATCATTATAATAATATTCGGATTTTCAGTAAAGATTAAACCTAAAGTTACCTTATTGGAGTGTCATCCTGGTTCCTGCAATATTTGTCTGAAACTTTCTTTCTACAGTATAACAAATGTACTTCAATTCCATTGGTCAGCTTCTTCCTCTAATGCAGACAGTTTAATAGATTTTTCTTAAGCCCAGTACAGCTTGTTTCTTAGTATTAATTTCAACTTCAGGCTATTGTGCAAATTATGTCCTAGCTGGAAATTGAACCACGTTGACCACCGAAAAAGAAGAGCCTAATATATAACCTGTATTAGACAAATTTGCCCAGCCAGCAAAGTACAGTTGGATTGATTTTCACTCTGTCATAATGAGATATTTTGTTAGACAAGTTCTCCACCCAGTGGTTGCAAGTGTTCATGGGAGGAAGGATATCATCTGCAGTATGATACTATAGAAATGCTGGAGGTGTAAATCCTGCTCAGTTGACTCGAACAAAGACAGACAAAAGGATGTGTCCTTAATTTAGACCTAAGAAATCTATGAAACTTAATGTTTAAGAAACTTAAGATAAAAAAATAGACTTAAGTACAATAAATGTAACCATTGCACCCTTCCCTGCCAAAACCTAAAAACCTACAGTAACATTCCCTAAATTTTCTGCTTTTTAGTAGTTTATCGACATGGGTTCTGAACTGTGACGAATTTTTTGTTTGCTCATTTGCTTTCAAGCATAGAACTGCCAGTCAAGCATTCCATTTCCTGCCTACCATCAACAATCTGAAGCTTACCTGAGAGTTATATACAATGGGATTTTGCGCTTCAGAAGAATTTCTTTATACTTACAAAATGTACATACTTCAATATAAATAACTGGTCATCCCTTAGATATATGACTGTCTTTTCACCATAACACAGGTTTAAGACTGTGCCATTTAGCTATGCCCAGATAAATTTGGCTGAATTTCAGCTAGGGCTAGACAGCTTTCCATAAAACAGAGGTTGACAGCCATCCTGTCTCCCACAGCAGCAGGACCAGAAAAGCTTTGCTACATTTCTTCTTCAAGCTGATTGCAGAAGCAGTGAATCTTGTTTCTGTCTCTGTGTTTTTGACAGAAAACAACTTCAAAAATTAAAAAGATAAATTTAAAAAAAGAGAAAATTCATCACCATGTACGTATGTAATATGAAATTTATCACAGTTAATTTCCTTCTTAGTAGAGATCACACAATCACAGGATCATTTAGTTGGGAAAAACCCTCCAAGTTCATCAAGTCCCCAGATGTCAACCCCCACCTTGTCAACTAAACCATAGCACAAAGTGCCACCTCCACTTTTCCCAGCTCATGCTTTCCCTCTCCCTCCCAATAGTTTATTTATTTTGAATTTGGTCTTGTCTCTTTCTCTGATATTTTTGGGTCCTTTTCAGTAATTTTTGTATCTATTCAGGGAGTGCATTATTTAATAAATTCAAAATTTATTGTATTTTTCTATGTAAATCCCTTGTTATTGATGGGAGGGGTTGCCAATTAAAAATTTTAAAGTCCAACACTGTTTTTTTTCTTTTTGTTTCACTTTTAAGATTTTCAAAACAGAAGTTGAACAAGTAAACACGAAAAGACAGTACACATACCTCTCTTTCCCCAGTTCTCACAGGACTTTGCACATTAGATGCTACACTGCTGTTTTGTGGCACAGACCTGCAGTTTAGTTTTGAAAACAAGTTTTACCTTTTTCATTTGAGATGGGCAAAGGCTCTACATAAAAATATAATGGTATGAATTAAGTAAGATAAGAGGGGAAATTAAAGTTTGCTATTAGGATTTTGTCCTTTGAGTTTAACAAGTAAGTAAATGAACTATAACCTGGAAGGAAATATACAAATACAATGTATTCTCAAAATACTGATGCTTTCCTACATTGTTGCTTTCTTTGCAAGGTTATCATACTTTGTAAGATCAATCTTTTAGGCAGCAAAAATATCTTCTTTTTCTATTTTGTGCCACTGTTCACTCAGTCATGGAAATACTTCTGCAATTAGCCAACATTTTTGACATTGTAGCTCCTCTGAAAACCAAACCTGAAGCTGAATTTTCACATTTTTTTCCTGTAAAACATTGCTATGTTTTTCCAAATCTTGTTCTAAGTATAGTTTAGATGTTCATTATACTTTTGATTAAAAATCAAATTAAATAATTTTTTCATTAAATACTTGGGAAATTTGAAATGGAAAGGTGGTGTCTAAAGAGTACTAGGATTTTCATAGAATCCTAGAGTCATTTACATTAGAAATAATATCATGGAGTCTAACAGTTAACTGGACACTACTGAAGGATGAAAGTGTTTCAATACAACACTGACTTTTAACTCTCTCTACCCAAATTCTTCTTTCCTTCATTCCACTCTGCACAGATACATAAATCTCATGGTTTTTTCTTTTCACATATTTTTTGTTGCCACTTTTTGAAATAAAGGAGTAGGGATGGAGGCAGTGGAGATGGGGGGAATAATTGAACATTTCGTTGTCTCTAAATATTATCAAGATCAGACAGTTCAGATAATGCAGCTAACATTTAGTTTTGTGTGTGAAAAACTAGACTCTTCTACTTGTTTATTTGTATTTTTTTAAAATAACAGAAAATATGGACAGGAATCATAGAGATCTTAAGTGCAAGAGAGGTTTCCATGAAACAGCAAAGTAGTCTTATTTCAAATCTCCTTTTCACTTTTCTGCTAGAATCTAAATTATTATTTATTTCATGCAAAGAGTTTAAAGTCTCTCAACTAACCGGAAAAAAAGGAAAAAAGTAACTGGAAGCTGAAGTCTCATTTTGTGCAGCTCAAGCCCGCTCAAGCAGCAAGCTCACGCTGGTTTCCCACGCACACTGGGCTTACACTTTAGAGGAGAACCAGCCCCAAACCCACGGGCTCCTCCCCCGCGGAGCCAGCGAGGCTCACCCGGGCCTCGGGACACGGATCCCGTCTCTCCTCACACAGGGAAACGCAAGGATTTTTCCAAACTGTTAGTCAGCCTCCCCACCTAGTGGCAGTGCAGTGGAAGGGTTTGAGCTAGCGCTTGCAATTAAATCCTAGGAGAAAATTGTTAGGAAGCACAAATTCGCCAAAATAATGGTATGCTGGAATTAGGATGACATAATTACACAGAGTCCGCACTTCAGTCCAGGCATCCCCTCCAAAAATATACCATAATTTCAATGAAAGCAGAGTTCATATATGCTCCTTCTGCATACCTTATGTCTTTGACAGATAATACAGTTCATATTTATTCCCTACAAAAAACAACAAAGCTACCCGGCATTCAGATGTCTTTCCTAATTTAAGTCCAGTTGACAGAGCCACTTCAACCTGCCCATCAAAAGAATGGAGTCATACTGACTAACAATGCTTTGCAGTGCAATATCAAAGAAGGTATATCATAATTTTAAAAAAATACTATTCAAAAACACAACCAAGTCACCATTGAGAAAATGCTCTAGGCCCTGTATAACACATTAACCAATTTAGAGTCAGATTAGGTGCATAACAACAACATTTAGCCTCATCACTAAGTTCAGTATTCTGTACCCACAAAGAACAGCTGTAATACTAGTATGTATTCTTTGATTTACCTTGCTAAGTCTAGTTAGTTAAGATACAGCTTCATGATCTAAATAATCTTTATATTTCCATCTTCCTTGATGCTTAAAAACAAAGAATCACTGCCTAGATTATCATTGATTATGACCGAGTTAGGAGGACTTGACAGCCTCACACTTATGATTCTAAATAAAGAAATCCAGGAGGATTTCCTGACATTCTGGTTGTGTTCAAACTTAAATTTAGGGGAAAGTAAAAACTTTTTCCATGAATTTCAAAGGATTTCTGTCCATCTCATAAATGTCTACATTTAATTTTTTTTTTTTTTTTTTTTTTGACAGTTGCTGCTTTGGTCTTTGAGAGCTCTGAAGAGCTGTCTATTTGCCTCTATAACTGCCATGTATTTTCTATGTAGCTGACTTTAGGTAGTGTGTACCCCAGAGGCAAGTGCACTACTATCTTCATTTCCAAAACAGGGTTTTGGTGCAGGACTCAAATTTCATAAGTGTTTCAACTGATCTCTCCTGCTTTTGTAACTGGGAGCAACAGAAACAGCGACTCAACAGATGTGCTAGAAGTTGGCCAATTGCAACACACCTTAATTAGCAAGGGAGAAAATAAAAATCACTTGACATGAGAAGGATTACCTCTCTATTATTATATTACTTCGAATTTCAGATATGTACTCTTCCTTTGTTTGAATGGATCCTTGAATATATTCCTTCAGAGATTTTTCTATTATTACCTCGCAATTTATTGTGACTATCAAAGGAAAGGTGTAGTCCACATTCTCAAGATTACATGGCCTGGGGGTTATCTAAAAAGCTTAAAATCCCCAGAACAAGAGAATACCTATCCTGAAAACAGAACATCAGATTTAAAAAATCTACAGTGAAAGAGGACATTTCAGGTGCCTTTTGGTCCTTTTTGTATTTAGAAACTGAATTTTTAAAAAGCTTTTCTGAGACATGTTAACACTTCCACGTTCATCCACCAGTAACACTGATAACCTCCGGGTGTCAGTATGGCTCTACTGCAATTTGACTCCCTGTGAAAAGCCCTGAATAGATATAGAAACCTCCATGTTTGAATGTGACAGCTAAGTACACTCTTTAGAGACGAGGACGTCAGTGAGTATGGTAGAGGAGCTACTTAGCAGCATCAAGCAGATTATTTCCTTACAAGTAGATCCTTTGCAAAAATTCTTGTTCTACATACACCCTTTGTACTATTGCCACAGTTCTGTTTTTGAACAGAAATAGCATTTGATAGCAATTTGATAGCATTACCTATACTATACAGCTAGTAATGACCATGTAACTCTTCTAGGAAAAAATATGCTATTTTGTCACTGCATTTATTTCACTTACTGTGCAAAAATGACAATAGCAGTAAAACGAATGTTTGCATCCACGCCAAGCCATGAACTACTGTTCAAGCACCTTCACCCCAAATCAGGTTAGTTAAAAGCAGCAGCAGCTGAATCCAGCTGTTCTGAGGTACTGCTGCTCTTTCATTCAAACAACAGCAACATCCATCAAATTGTGAGTCTCATTCATCAGCCACTTCTTAAATTGTGATTATTTATGGTCAAACATCAATCCAGAAGCATGGAGCAGAAGAGAACGGCATGGCACATTTTGTTTATCTGTAGGAAAGCTGACCTTAATTGTCCTATAATTTACCACCTGACCACATTTCTTCTTCTCCTGTTAGCAAGGGAATATTCAGGAGAGTGTTCTCTTCTGTTTTTTACCTTGTCTTCTCACTCTAGTAAAATTAGATTTGGAAGCAAATGAAAGAAAATTGGAGGGGTGTTCTTGTACATTAATTAAAAGGAGTAAGAAGGAAGACAGCTATATGAAAAAGAAGATAGCTATAAGGGAAGTAGAGTGGGATAATGAATCTTGAACAGAAATTATTCTAATATTTGGGGGAGAGGGGGTTGGCTTCCATTCTCCTCCTTGAAGCCTTGAACCCATCTAAATCCCATGAACTCCCATGCCTGTTTTGTCCTTTGCCCTTTTTCTCCAAAGTATCACAATATCAAATTTTACCAATACATTTAATCAGTTCTAGGACAGTCAATTGGAATGGGAACATCTTGTACTTTTTTCATTGATGTAAATTAATTTTATGATGAGAAATGTTCTTACAAGTGTCTCCTCTGAAATTCCATACAGTGGATCAGACTGTAAAGAACTTTAAGCTTCTTTTAACACCAGAGCATAGCAGGCAAGGATTAGACAAACTTCTGTGGCAATGAGTCTACTTCTTCTGGACCTTAACAAGTCCCTCCTTCTGCAGCACTCCACCATGAATGTGCTAACACAAGAACTTTCTGAGGTGTTTCTACACTGTTCTCCATGAAACAACAGCTTAAAATCTTCTTTGTATAACTCTCTGAATCCACTCCAAAAATTCTGTAGAAATAAAGTTTATGTCCATTGCTCCTGAATACCAGCTCCTAGGCTGATATGTCCTGCTGCACAGCAAGAAGGAGTGGATAGCAGTGGGAAAAATAAGATATCTTTTGGTTTTAAAACAAGCTTAGGACCACTTTAAATAAAGCAATTGGGTATCGTGTTTGTTCTTGGGAGTACTGTGTACAATAAATCTTGTTCTAAACTGAGTTGTACTTCAATATTTTTAACCATCATACTGTTCCTGCAGAATGTTTTAATTAGATTCTTAAGCATGTTATGGAGAACACTTCTGAGTTTGGGTTTTTTTTTCAGTTTTATTACCTAGAAAACAGATGTCACTTTGGCATTTAACAAGCCAGCCAGGGACTTTTGCTGGTATAACCCAGTGATGGTTTTCCCACAAAGATCATAGTATACGAAGCTGAACTTCCATAAGATAGTGCAGTTTCCAATAGACCAATTTTTCAAAGAGGACTTTAATAATGGTTTGGCAGTACCTTTATATAACAGGGGGTTCCTAGACTATCAGAAGATCCAGAGTCTGGAGTTATTTTATTGCCTTCCTTTGGAGTAAAATGATAGTAGGTGGTTTACTGAAGCATTAATATTGTCTCAGAAGCCACATAGAAATCTTGAATAAAGCTGTAAAATAATTGGTATTTCCAAGAGGAGGAGGATGTAAGTTTCATGAAGGTACAGTCACAGTTGATTTCTGTTCATTTGGAGTTCAAAATAAGTCAAATCTCTTTGGTCATCTCAAGTAATCCTCCATGATTGTATGGAATTTTTATTCCTACATAACACATAGTTAATCTGCTGGCATTTCTGTCTGAATTGCTGAAGTTGATGTTACATGCAACATACCTTATATAATAAAGTTCATGCTCACAAATATAAGGAAACTTAAGGAAAACACTTTATTACCTATGGTTAACTGACAAGTGGCTGATGGGAGAGAAATGATTTAAAGTGATTGAAATTGGTAAAAGTATAGCTAAGAACAGTGGGATAGACAAAATTGAGGTTGGAAAGAATATAGAAATCTCATGCTGTTTAACTGAAATCATAAGAACTCAGGTCTTCTGAAATTCTTGATAACATGAATTATATTTTTTGTTGCATATTCACTCTATACCTTTGCGTGTAGTTTGGGAAGCTCATCCATAGTTCTAGGACTGCTTACTTGGTTTACCTAAATCACCTCTAATCATTCAAAATAAACAGAGATTCAAATCTGCTCAAAGAGAAATTTATTTTTCATTTCCAACATAAAAAAATCATCCAATCTAATAGCCTACCTACCGTTCAGCTGGAACCTCGAATTTCTACAAACGTGGTTCACACTTAATATTTAAATGAGCAGTCTAAGAAATCTGAACCTCGCTGGTACAGCCCTCTCTCTCTGTCAGCTCCTAAATTTTTGTAAATGAAATTATAAAGATTATCAGGGATTCTGGTGCAACCAACCAGATTATTATTAGAGAGTAAGAGATGCTGCAGTACAGTGCTAAGGCTTCAGCCCCAGTTATAATATGAACACAAATACTGGTATTGCACAAGTTAATATAGCACAGAAACTGTTTGTCTTGTAAAGTCCATGGATCTTTTAAGTCCCACCTCATTTACTAAGCAGCATGGTCACCTTCAGTAGATTTTGTTGTTACCTCACATTTGTCACGTCAAACTTTCCAACCGTAAAAATGTGCTTTATGAAGTCCTTTAAGTTCATCAGTAGAAATCCAGTCTTAACCTTAGATATAGTTTTTAGCACAGTCTCGCTCCAATCAACTCTTGCTCCTAGCTCTCAGAAAAGGCACTTTATCTTACATGGAGTTCACCGATAAGGGTAAAAACTATAGAAGATATTTGGGCATCAAAAGTATTTCACTCACTTTAATGTAATGATTTATGTTTACAATACATCCCCCTCTCATTGAACAAAGTCTTGAATTTTTGTTGAGTTGCATAAACAACTTCATATAAAACAAGCTAAGCTGGACTTGTACTGCACTGGATATTAAGATCACAGACTCTAGCCATAAGGATGAGGAGTCTCCATGTGAGCACACAGACCTACCAGTCTCATTTATATGTACACTTGGGTCTGATGCAATTCTCAACAACTTCATCAGATTGGGGATAATTTATAAATCTTCAAGAATGCCACTGTAGTCTGGATTATGCTTCAGAAAGCCCAGACTTTTTCAGTTTCAAATATTATCTCCAAAGTAAAAATGTCTCTAATAACAGAAGGGGCATTTCCAGATTTAAAGAGATCTCTCAAAGTTGAGGGCTAGGAAGATAATAACTAAGTGTATTTTTATTCTCCTGTGATGTTCATCTGTTTTAAGCATCAAAGATGTAATGTAGTTGAAGGAAAAGTACACGCTACGGTAAAAATATTGGCTCTCAAAATGTGAGTAGTAGCTTTTCCCTCTCTATAGACAGGGTTGCTATAAATAAAACATCTTTTGCCACTGCAGCATTTCTTCCATTGTAAAGAACGTTCACATGAAATTTTTACTGCATTTTGGACAGTGTCAAAGCTCTGGCATAGTGTTCCAAATGAGTAATTTCATTATAATTAATCCACAAGGGATATGCTTACTCCAGAATTGCTGGCCTTTTGATCTCAAAGAATATAACACTGTTGTACTATGGATGCCTCAAAGGCTACAGCGCTTAAATAATACAGTCCTTATGTCTACTGCCTCTTTAAAATCTAAAGATTTGAAAGGTCAGTATTCCCAAGTATTGAAATACATAAAAGTAACATAAATAACATCTAATAGTAAAGGGAATTTTATAATTCTGTGCTAAAAGAATAAATATTAAATATATTTGGGAATATATGAACTGATTTAAGGTCATTATTCAAATCAAGATGTATTGGGCATTTTGTAAAAATATGCACCTCCTTTTCACAGCTGTGAGATGAATATCTGTACTGGTTTCAGCACAATATCTTATTTTAAGAAGCTACACAGAAAGCTGCAGTTATCGATTTGACATTAACATATCTGTCCTCTTATAAATGTGACTATTATCCTTTAAAATGCTACCCATAAAACATATTACAGCAAATAGAATTATTACTTCTCAGGGAGACAACTTTGAAGTTTAAGATTAGTAGAAGGAAAAATGTTTAGCCTGACTTAGCTGTTTTAAATTACTGAAATGTTTTAGAATTCTAACAGGTTATTAAAAAAATGAATCTCTGTAGCATCTTGTGCTAGTGTTGGTGGGGTTGTTTGCATTACATCGATTTGGAGAAAAGATGGGGCAAACAAAATCCAAAGGCAATACTTCAGATAAAATGAAAGATATTAAGCAGCAATAGTGTTTACAAATGTCCTAGTTTTTAAGTTTTTTGAAAGTGTATGCATGGATTTAGCTTTTGAATCTGTTGTGCTCTTTAGGGGACATTTGGATTTATTTTATTTTTTTTTATTCTGATGGTTGCTAGTGAATAATATGAAAGGAACATATTTTATTACTCTCTTGCACCCTGTACACTATCACACACTATGAGGGATGCTTTCTAGTTTTGATATATTGACATACTTCATCATGCTTTTTAAGATAAGTAAACTGGAATAAACTGATACTACTTAAATAAACAGGAATATGAGAAGGCAACATCTCTAATTTTAAAAATAAATCGTATTGTATCCCTTTTATTGAGAATCAGAACTAACTACTGCCAAGACTTTTAATATTTTGAAAAAAAACTATTTTATGTTTTTTGGCCTCCACTTGGGGGAAAACACTGAAAATGCTTTATCTGGAAAAGACAAATGAACAGTTCCCCTGTAGCCCTGAAACACTGGGCAATTTCTGAAATCTGATGCAAGAACTCACACTGATATGACACACAAAATCTTTATGAGACAGTAGCTATTTTGCCTCCCTGAGCTGAGGCATGGATTACTCTTTATACCATATATACCTTTCTCCATATTGCCTGTGTGTACTTTCCCTAGGTTGCTCAGGCTCATATGCTAAAGTTAAAGACACCCATAACACTTAGCATGGCAAAAGCAATTAAATCCTTGGTATTGCCTTTCCCTCAGGTTTGGTACCTTGGTGGAAAGGATTTGACTTGCACCCCACCTCTGCTCATCTATCTTCCAGGAGTGCTCTCAGTAGTTTAAAATTCAATCTATCTTGAATTATTCATGCTTAGTGCATCAGTGACTACTATATAATTCACCAGTCTAGTCAAACAATGTCGTCTTAGAGCAGTAGGGAAAGGAGGTCAGCCTTGCATACAACTCCATGATCTCAGGACTCTCTAGACCACAGGGAGAACAAACACCTTAGGACAGTACAACATGAACTGCTGCTTGCATCCAAAGAGTATGATGGAGTATTATCCATCTTCTTACCCCTCTACTGAGAAGATCTCTTTGGTTTTCACTGCCATCAAAAAATGCAGCTTTTTACAGTGCCCAAAAAGGGCTAGTCTGGTACAAAAGGTATCAGACTGACAGCCTACCATAACAAACTCCTTTTCAGAAAATAGGAACAAATATATTCACTCGAAAGACAGAGTACATGCAGAAGGACTGCAAATATCTCCTTTATGACTTGTCCATTTGTCACTACTCTAGATTGCAGAAATTGTCTCCAGGATTCAAAGAGTAGCTTCAACTCCCAGCACATTAATCCTCCAATGAAATTAGAGTAACCATTAAATTTTACTGTGTAATTACCTAATTAAGCAGGTACCTTTAGAGAAAAAGGCCCTTTCAGTTAGCTTAAATACAAAAGTCTAATGAATACAAGCACTATCTGGTATCCCAGCCATTATTTTCCTCAAATGAGGATACTATCGTAGCAGATTTACAAGCCCTTCCAAAATGAGGTCTCTAGTAGAAATGTGGACATAACTTTATCCACCGCTATACAAGCTCTAGTCTTACAAAAATCAGTACTTACACCTTCAAGATTCATTTATTATAAAGGAACCCCTCGAAATACTACTTTCAGTAAAAGAAGCAGGATGTAAAATTCCTTCTAAATGGCTCAATCTGGCACAATACACCAAATAAATAGCAAAGATGTGGCCTGTGAGTGGAAAAGATCCATATTTCTCTAATTAGGTCTTTTATCTGATTACCATTTTATTATAGGCAATTACAAGGCTTGAGAGGACAGGAATACAACTAAGCATCTTGTTAGAACAATACAACAATCTTTTCTTCACCTTGTTAATACTATAGCAGACATACGACAGGTAATGTTATATTTGCCTACATTCCTACCATATTCTTCGTTTAAATCCATCCTACAAAGTTTATTTATTCTCTGGTTTACGACTTGAATTATCTAAGCTTTCATAGTAGTTGGCCACAAAAACAGATATAGCTGACCCTTGCCTCCCAGAGGAACAAACTTGTAATTTTGTCAGCACCACCAGTATTCACTGGTTTAGAAAACAAAAGGCATTGTTAGCTCATAGGTCTGAGAAACAAGAATACGGGGCAATTTGTAACCTCAGCATAAGCCGGAAAAAACATAGGTGTGGACATGGTGATGTGAGCAACTTGCTGTGTAAGAAGGCCCCTAATTTACATGATCTTCACCAAACATGAGTTGTCCTTCTCCTTACTCCTCTCTCAGGTGTTACTGAACATCCCTTCCCTTGTACTCAGTCCTTCTGTCCAATTTCACAGGGCACATGATTGGCCATCAGATTTCTGATCTCTCCATTGTCATGATGACAGACACTCTTGACTTCTACCTTTGACTCCTTAAGATAGTATCTATCCTGTCAATGGCCAACCTCTAAACTACAATTCCTGCTTCCTTCTTGTTTGCATTTTCAAAGTTTTTCTACAGAAATTGCAACACCAGGATGATTTCTCTGACAAAATTTGCACTCTTTGTTTGTCCTTATGCTACTCTCTCAGCTAAAGAACTTGACTACTCTCATTTACACTGAATTTGCAGCTTCAGAAGGACACATTTTCTCCCACCTAAAATCTCTCCCAGTAATGGCACTTTTTCTCTGCCACAAATCTCTTAAATTTCTATCAAAAGAAATATGATCAGATGAATGTAAGGTTCATTTGCCATTACTTTTTCCTTCTTCCAGAAAAACATTTTTATTTACTATTTTATCTTTTATTATAATTCTATATCTTCCATGTTTCCTTACTTCACAGGCTATTTCTTACATACATCACTATTTTTGTATACTTTAATTCTAAGCAGAACATTTCAAGTTAAAACAGAAAATAAGCCTTATGTTACACAACCACCATCCACGTGCACTCTTCTGCCAAGCATAGTCAGATATGAAAGCTCATAAGGGAGCAATAGCGTTGGATAAGATGTGACATTTATTTATTTATATGGGTTTGAAAGATCTGTTAATTAGATGATAATTCCATTTTACCCGCTCCTGTATGTGATTTAGATAATTTAGAGGCATATCCGTTCCATATCAGGTGAACTTCTCCAGCTTAGCACTTTGATCCCTTTTACCCTTATTTCCATTCTGAAATTCCATAATCACAGAATAGATGTTACCAATTCTTTAGATAAAACCTGTAACACAATGTAAAGTGATGTGAATGTATAGCTAATAGTACAAGCAGAGAAATCATACTAATGCAAACTGAAATAAAATAATATTTGGACGAACACAACAAATAATCTCATGACTTTCAGTTGGAAAATGAAAAAACATACTTGATTACTAGTCCCATGTTTGTTTTCTGATGGTGTATTTAATCTTTTTAGAAATTGTGGGTGACACCTTTAATAGATGTTAAGTCTGTCGATTTCATCTGTGAATTTATTATAGTAAATCAAATAAGATCAAGAGTGATCCAACTCTTCAAGCTGGTTAGCTCAATACTAATGTCATCAGCAGGGGTGATTAATTTATACAAAATGTCCCACTTAAATAAATAGAAAATTATTTCCACACCTTTTTCTGTGTTATGAAAGTCTCTAATTTAAGACCAGACATGCAGAAGAGAAAATTATTTATTATAAAGCTATAATTTTTGATGATGTGTTGCACATTAAAGCTAGTAAGACAGAGACATACTCTCTTCCTTGAGGAAAAGAAGCATTTAAGTTCACTCACTTTGCAGGAAGGTGTTGCAAGGCAGGGGGAATCAAATCCATATCCTCCAAGTCTTAGTTCTGTGTTTTCTGTAAATATTGTCTTAATAACATTTTCTCTTCCTGAACGTATGTTTCGACACTTAAAAAAAAATGTTTTGTAGCAGTACTAGCAGCATATCCTGGGTTTATCAAATGAAGTCAGAAGGAAGGACTAGAGAAATGTGAACCAACACTGTTTTAAAGAAAACTTATGTCCATAATACTAAAATATTTCAGTAATTTATTTGGGTTTCATCATATATTTCACATTAAAAACTACTTTTCAAAACTAAACCAGACTAGTTCAACATTTTCAAGACATTTTCTTTTTTTATTATAGCTATGCTATACTACTATTAGGCATGAATTGCCTAATATTTTAATAAATGTGACACAAGAAATGTCAAATTGCTTTTTATTTCATGCAATAAGACATTGAAAACACGTTGTTATGGCTTATATATATATATTAAGGCACATAACCCTGTTTATATTTCTGAGGAATTTTTTCCCAGCACAATGTATCTCAAGTCTGTAACAGACGTATTTCTTTATTAACTCAACTTCTACACTTCTCATTTTTCCTACAGCAATTCCACTTATCCATGTTTTCTTTCATATACTTTGCTCCACACCTAAGGCAGTTACACTATCAGTATCTTCTAATACTTTTGAAGCAGTGACTTGGCATTTGTACAGCTAAATGAGCAACAAACTTCAATTAAAATCTTTCATGTCAGGCCCAGACATGTGAGCTACCTGGATCCAAATAATGGTATCATATTGCTCCAGAGGACTGATAGCACAAATCTTTACGTGGCACAAATTTTAAAGGTAGCAAGGAAAGGTTATGTTATCTTCACTGTGGAAAAGTAAAATTTAAACAGACTTACTTGCATTAAGTTGTTGCAGCGCACCCAAAGTTGAAGCTGTATCCTCGAAATCCCAGTTCAGTCCTTTCTCTATTTATTGCCTTAATCGTATTTTCTCTTTCTGAAAGAATCTGTTGCCACTAAATAAGTCCTCTGTGTCATATAAAATGCATAGTATCCCTTTTTTTGTTTCCATGGAAAAAAAAGTTCTTGTAATAAAGTTTGTAAATCCTGAAAATGGATCTTGTCTTTACTTAATTAAAGTGCCTGCAACTACATTAGACAGTTTCACTGCAAACCTGAAGCCTAAACTGTTAAACTGTAAAAGAGGATTTCACTTGAGCTTTGGGGTCAGTTTAGGTTTGTTCAATGATATCAGAATACTAAAAATACACAGTTATACTCATTTCCTTGTCTTATTTATAATGGAAGTACCTTAAAATCACAGATAATGGAACACTTTATATTAGTGGGTTTAAGATACTGAGAGGTTTTTAGAAAAGAGAGATCACAAACTGACAAAAGTCATTGCACAGTTTTAAGAATTTGAAAATGCTCAGAGTATTAAGAGAAAAAAATGACATGATAGTTTACAAATAGAAAAATTGATGGAAGTAATATATGTGTGAATAATCAAGGAATTTTTTTATTCAGTTTGGCCAGATTTACTATGAATGCAATGAAGAAAAAAAATTTCAAATAAATTTTTATGCCACAATTTAAAAATTCCTATTTATGGCTATGACTGAATAATATTGCAAACACAGTCAGGATTCCCAACTGGATTGAACTTTTTGATGTAGTTAAATAGTAGAAGCCTATATCACATTTTCAGAGTCTTGTCAGTTTGGTTTTGTCAATTAATTTGATTTTTCCGTTCCTGTGTTGGCTCGGTGGGTTTCTGGGGACAGGCAGAGTGTGCCTCCATCCCCGCTGGATGGGTGCACTGAGGCCACAAGGGACATTTCCAGGGTGCAGGGGTTGATGGCGCTGGCGGAACTGGAACTGGCCCCATGCTGACTCACAGGTGGTCTCTCTCTGTGCAGCATCGGTGGCACACAAACATGGTGGACTCAGCTCCCATTGCAGAGGGGTGGTGAGCGGCATGGCTCCTCTTCTCGGCTCCCTGCTCTTCTCTACTGGCTTTTCAGCACAAACAAAGTAGCGACAGTGTGGCTCCTCTCCATGGTGCCCCAGGAACAGCTCAGCCGCCACCTCCAGACAGGGCTTAGACTCCTCGGAAAGAGAGTTGCCAATCACAAAAGCTTCCTTCCCCCTTAGTCAACTGGAATGTACGGTGAGAAACATCTCTGCCCCATGATCCTAGCTTTGACTGTGCTCCACCCGCTTAGTGGTTGGCATTTTCTCAGTGGCTGCCATCTCCACGTGACTGAGAGACTTAAAAGTTAATGGAGACTTAAAAGTTAACCCAAGTGAGAAAAGGCATTCCTTTACATTTTCACTACAGGTTTTTTCAGTTGTTTCTGGAAACATTGTTTTGTGTTTTGTGTTCTTCTCAAATATATATAGAGATATATAGGCACATATATATATATATACCCATTTATATATACATATATATGTATAAATACATATATTTAATAAGGAGCTGTTATTTCCATCCTTATATTTTCTTGTCTCATGCTTTCAAATTTATATTGCAGAATTGTCTTTAAACCAAGACACAGAGATACATAAAAAATGCAAGCTATTTTTTAATATACTGTTCTGCAAGTGATATCCCATTTATAAGCATGTAGACACAACCTCTTCTGCAAGTTAAGAATTAGAAGGGAAAAGAGAAAATATCTGTCAGTTTAGTAGTTTTTCAGTGCAGCATGTCCAGATATCTCTTGGTGAGATGATCTAAAAGTTCTTCTATTCATAAGAGACAGACTGCTCTGATGTCAGACCACTCAAAATCGTAATTTTCATTTATTTAATTAAGTTTCTCCTGTTTTGACACAGTCAAAGCCTTACTGGTTGAGACAACTGTGATTAACTGCACCATTTTACTCTGGTTGCCTTACTAACTTTGCCACAGAGAGGATCAGGTTATGTACTGAAAGTTAGCAAATGCTTAATACAAAAAAACCTTTTGGGGCATGAGAAGATTGGTTAGGGGTATATGAGTTCTTAATATATTTTCAGTATGGAGCCTGTGTATTTGTTCTTCTTTTTAGAAAGACAACATGACTATTCTCAGTGCAAGCACAACTATTCCATTAGTGTAATTGCACAGCCAGGCAATACCACTGATGACCAATCAATATCAATACTTAGGTATGGGACGGAACCCAGATTATCCAAAGGTGCAGGAAACTGGCTTTCATATTGCAAACCCTCCTACCTCTGCTGACTCTTCAATTCCTGCATTTCAGCAAAATGTACACATCCATCTTATTTTCTGACTCATGCTTTGCGATTCAAAAACGGAGCACTGCAAAAATCAATACCAGTCTCTTAGAGGCTGAATCTAAAATTACTTAGGAACTGTCACAGAAAAAAAAAAATCTTCTTAGGTAACTGCTAGCCATTGAAAAACATCACAAGCACAACATTCTTCCTTTCATTTAAGCACTGCAGATCTATTATGGGACATCTTTTGATTCTCAAAATGTCACCAATACTTTTGGACCCATTTTCACTTTCAGTCAATAGAAATAAAAGATGGGAATTTGCTGCAGCCATACTTTGTTAGCTGATCCTAGAAAAATTCACGAGCAATGAATGTGGTTTCAGCTGCGCAAATACAGGTTTGTTTTTTTTTTTAAAAAGTGTCTTGGAACAGCTAATACAAATCATGAAAAAAATCAGATGAGAATATCTGTGGGCAGACCTAAATGGTCTCTGCTCCCAAGAAGTATATTAAATACAGAAGAATATCTCAGTGGGTTGTGGAGGACACTTCTTCAGCTTTCTAAATTAGCCAAAATGCATAATGCAATTTGGGATATCATAAAGACATGTATTTGCACAGCATATATTGTGTAAAATATGTAGCTTACACATACCATTCCCATTCATGTCTATCTGTGTGCACTGACTCTTATTGTGGAAGCAATGACGAAAATATCAACATAGTTATCTGAATTGCTTTTTCTGAAATTGAGAATTATGAAGGAAATTAAAATCAATCCCCTGACTAGTAGACATAATGCAAACAGGCAGAATTTCAAAGATGCATCTCTGCACACTGTGAATGCCAAGAGGGAGGTGTAAACATTAAGATACCACAAGGTTAATAGAAAAGAGAGGTTACTACAGAGTATGACTGAAAAAAAATCCTAATTTACTTGCATGATACTTATTGATGAAGGAACTTTTGTCACTTGTTAAGAGGACGATCTAATGCCCAGGCTTATCCGTAATCCTGTGATGGATTTTATAAGGAATTGTCATGCTCACTGAATGTAATATAGTTTTCAGAGGTATTTTATGCTCATTAATACTATTTTTTCCCATTTTTTGATGTGATGATGGATCAAGTCCACGGCAGTTGGAAATCTCTTCCCACAACTGCCAGTAACTATTAAAGATTCTCCCAAATCACAGCATTCTTTTACCCTGGCATTCAGATTGCCCGCCTGTCTTCTGAAGGGTTTTATTTTACGTCTAAGAAGCCATAGAGATGTATAGTTTTTGAAAGTGATGGGATGTGTCATGACCCACATGAGAAAATGCATGCTTGGTTTGTGCCCACAATTATACATAGTATAACTGAAGTCTAGTAATTCAAATACAGTAATTATTTCAAAGACTCTTGTGACCATATGTAGAAAGTGGTATTTTGGCGAAGTTTAGACTAAACTTGTGTTTTTCCTTTCTCTTAAGCACAACTTCCATTTGAAGTAATCAGAGTAAACCATGTTTAAAAGAAACAGAAAATGTTGATCATTACCATTTTTTTTCACAATACCATTTACATATAGTAACTTGTTAAATAGAAATAAGTTAATGAGTAAAGAGGCAGAAATTTATCTTTCAACTATTTTTTAGAGAATCATTGGTCAAAAATGTATTATTTAATCAATTAAAAATCTATTATTCTCCAGTAAAACTAAAACAGTGAATGCTTCCCTCCCTGAGTTCTTCCTACAGTCTCTGGCTAATACAGTGCAAAATGCTGGGTGCTGCAGCATCACTTTGAAAATGGTAACAATCTTCTGTAGGAAATCAACAGGAAAGTATTTTCAAACCCCATTGAAACTGTGCAGTATATATTTTTCAACAGAACACAGCTACATGTAATAAACTTCCTTGAATTGGAGGTTTATCAATTAAAAAACACTACGGATGTGGAAAGTCATTACAGGTTTGCTGTGAGTTACAACTCGAGTTTGTATATTGGAGAAGTAGATCCAGAAGTAGTCATTCCACCCACATTGCTCACAATGGTAATACTATCAAAGGGCAAAAGCCAGTAAATACTGACAAAAAAAATTTCTAGAGGTGGAAGTATTACTCCTCTTAGTATAAACAGTGGAAAAATAAGGCTCTTCAGTGTAACCATATTTTTTCAAAAAGCAATTAGGAATATAACAGCATGGGTCAATTAAATCATGCTTTAAGCTGACCATAATGATGAGAATGGATGGCAGACAGGGGACATACAATCAGGGTCATGCATGGATTTTCAAAAGTATGCAGTATTTGCACCAGAGCATTCTAAGTAACTCATTCTCCCTATTCACATTCAGACTACTACAACCATCATATTTTCCTTCCAGCTCTTCTCAGTTCAACAATAACATTTATTACAAGCACTCCTGTAAATTGTTAGATTTATTATGATGCTTTGAATTAATGGTTTCACCTCCAAATCATGCTAAGTAACACTTCACAAGCAAAAATGAGTAATTAAGGCAGACACAAAGAGAACACATTGGTAACACAGCTTTTCAGAGTTGCCCTGGAAAAACACAGATATACAACATCCCAATTTCACTTTGAAATTAAGTGATCTAGATCTAGTGAAGCTAGATTTCAGGGGAATCCATACAAGTTAAAAAAAAGCAATCTCAATGAGATATTAATAGAAATTTCGATACCTAAATGAGATGTGAACAGGTGCACGATGATGAATCTAATTCTCTATTAAATTATTTCTATAAGATATTCTTGAAAGGTCATGAAATATTCCACAGTGTTCTCATTCTTTGCTCAGTTCTATATAAGATGGTAAAGACAGGGGAAGGCTTCTGTGACATTCTATATAACTTACAAAGGAGAGAAAAAAATATATCTCCTGAGATGCAGGGGCTTATTGACTGCAGAGATAGTGTTGTGACTGCATTATTTTCTGGATGTAAACTAAGTCTTTTGTGTCTTCCAGTTCAATCCTTTCCCAGTTGAATTCATTATGGAGCCCAATGTACAAAACATGAAAAAAAAAAAGTTTACTAAGAATGTGTCAATGAAAGGAACACCAAAACAAATCCAAACCAAAGCAAACAAACAAAACACTCTTCCTTCCACCAGCTTTTGCTGGCTGTTGATATGTTTATATGAAGTGTGCAACAATGTTTTGGAAGTTGTGAGTAAGGGTATGAACAACTGGGCAGAAAGAAATGTTCTAGAGATGAAAAGGCTCCAGTGAGACCCTTTAGCAGCCTTTCAGTACTTGAAGAGAACCTGCAAGAGAGCTGTAGAGGGACTTTTTGCCAGGGCATGAAGTAATAGGACAAACAAAAGTCTTTAAACTGAAACAGAGTAGATTTACATTAGGTATTCGGACGAAATTCTTTATTGTGAGGGTGATGAGACACTGGAACATGTTGCCCAGAGAAATTGTGGTTGCCCCATCCCTGAAATTGTTCAAAGCCAGGTTGGATGGTGCTTTGAGCAACCTGATGCAGGTGTGAGAAGGTGTCCCTGCCCATGGCAAGAGGCTTGGAACTAGATGATCTTTGAGGTTCCTTTCAACCCAAACCATTCTATGATACTACAGCCACCTAGGAGGTGAAATATGCTCATTGATCCCACTGAAGACTAAATTTTCTTTTGCTGATGAAGAGTTACTGTGAAATTCTACTACACACAATTGCTTTAACTAATGCAGGGAGAGCAGTGACAGTATGCCAATAAGATGGCCCTCTAAGTAAGGATTACAATTTTGGATCTCCTTTATCTTATTGTGAAACCTCATGCTAAGCCATAGAAAAACAGCTCGTAGTCTGAGACAGCATTTTGTAGTCCTATGAAACACAAACAAGTTGGTTCTGCAGCTGCTGGAAATTGGTGCTTCTGCACTAAAATCAGACAATTCTTCTATTTATTTTTTATTAGGCTGTCTCAGAACAGTTTAGTAGTTAAACCTGTAAATGTCTCTTATTCTAAAATCAACTCAGCATGACACAAATGACATTTTGTGATGCTCCAGGAGGGAGTAAAGCAGCACTGCCATGCAGTTTCTTCTGCCTCTCTAAATGTCATTACTCTGTTTGATATAGTAACAAAAATCACTTATCCAGTTGGACAGCACAGCAGGTAACTCTACAAGGGATTTCAAATACTTCTAGAAAATAAGTTTCACAGACGCACAAACACAAAATAAAAAAATACAAAGCAATGCTAAATGCTTCCTAATACTTTACTTACTCAGCACTTCATTTGGCAGGTTTATTGTATATGTACGTAACAAACTTGATTGCATGCTGCAGTAGTCTTGCTTATTGGTTCAACCATTCCATATTCATTTTGGTGTTCATCATTTTTTTGTCCACATGTTGTACAGAATCCAATATTGTGTTCACACTTGGTGGAGTGCATATTACGAATATGCTGAAATAATTTCCCTGTACCTGACTTAGAGCAGAACAAAAAGATCTCAAAGAGTACTAAATATGGAGTGCTGTAGTTTTCTGTGAAATTTATGAATTCTGCTCAATCATTTTGTCAGGTAAATCAGAAGTACAAAAGCATCCATGGGTACATATATAGATCAATCAGTCAATACTATTCAGATGTAGATAGATTGTATCAATCTCTTTAGCCAGGCAAACATTCACAATCAAGAAATGTCAGACAACAAAGCATACCAATTTCCACCATTACCATTAAATAGAGACATTAATAAAAAAAAAACAAACACAAAATAAAAAAATCCACCCCAACCAAACCCCACCCCCTAAAAGCTTCAACAGAAAAAGGATATGATGTGATATTCACTGGCCTGTGTGGTTTATCCATTTTGCTTTAAAAACACAAAAGTTTTAGTTGCTGGTTGTTATAAAGAGAAAGAAGGCAATACAGCAAAACATTTTCAAGAAGTTTTAGAGGAGAAGAAGACGGTCAGAGAGTCAACAGAATAAATAACAAAACTAGATATTTCATTCTTTCTTGTATGAGCAAAATGAACTATGGTAGCTTTTCCAATCTCTTGTTGCATTCTGCTAGCTTTTGTTTTAAATTATCAAATCAAAAGACTTCTTCCTTCCTTCATGGGCGAAGTGCTCCAAAACATATGCAAAATAATGACCTTGGCACTCTAATTAGTCACCCAAAAACTACATATGACAGATACAAAACATTTGATGGCAAAGCAGTTAATATGACATTATTGCTTCAGACATCATCTATAACTGTATCCTACATTCCTGTCTTTTTTTGGTCCTGTTTTTAAATTCATTCTAGTCTTGCACAAGGAACATGAATGATTTTAGGACACCATTTCTCACTGAATATGGTTATATTTTGGAGACCAAAATCTGACTTGCCTTTATCTGCTATTGGAATTTCATTCCATGAACATTATCACCTGGTATTTAATGATTAGACTGTCATTTATTTTCTGCTAGGAAAAAAACCAAACCAAACCAAACCAAAAAAAAAAATGTGCAAAGCATTTGGCATTCTTTTTTGTTCTTTAAAGCTAGAAAAAGTTTAAAGCAATATCAGATATCTGCGATTACTCTAACACACATCATCTTTCCAAAGGAATAAACTTGTGAAATATTAGTAAGTTAAACCAAATGTTTCATGAGCATGTCATTAATTTCATCTTATAGTTGGGCAAGTGCAATTAGAAAGGGCACAAAAATTGAACCTAAGAATTATAAAGCTGGCAGCTGCCACATGATTATAATGTTGGTGAGAATTCCAAAAGCAAATGTATGGTCTTAGCCTGCTTCACTGTCTCAGTCATTCTCTCCTTGCATTCTTTCTCCTTCTATCTCCTCTGCTAGTCTCTGCACATTTAAACATATTTGCCATCTTAAGTTCTGGGCATCTCCCCATATTACAGGAGAAAATAAAACATCTGCAATTGAGTTATTCCTGGAATGAGGATCTGTATAGATTTATCAGGACTGCCCTACACTTAAATTAATTTCCTGTGATGAGAGGCAGAAT
Organism: Calyptomena viridis; assembly: GCA_013390005.1. NCBI lineage: Eukaryota > Metazoa > Chordata > Aves > Passeriformes > Eurylaimidae > Calyptomena > Calyptomena viridis. Next base: position 31,720 of record WEIV01003510.1, read on the forward strand.
TTAATAGTTTTATTAACAAAGCACATGCTACAGTGCTAATATCATCACACTATATTTGGCACTACAGTTTGTATCTCTATGTTATATCTGTTTGTGGAATGGCATTGTGTGAGTTCTCAGACAACAGTAAGGATCTGTTTATTGCCACTTGTTATGTGATGAGGTAAGATCATGGTTTATTAAAAAACACTGCAGTAAGCTGCAACACAGACATCATAAGGGTATTATGAAGGAGAAAAGGAAACGAGTGAAAGATACCCTTCGTACCCCAACCTCCCCCCCCAAAAAAAATAGGGAAAGTGATTCTGGTGAAATATCAATATTGACTCAGCAATATAATATTCATTAATTAATTAACACTTTACATTGCAGTTTTTTGCTCTCAGTATTTCAATGTAAAAAGTATTATACCATATATCTTTGAAGCAATTTTTTAGGCACTATAGTTACAAAGCACTTGGTATCTTCAGATATTTATTTAAAGAATCCACATAAATAATATGCATTCTGAATTATTAAATTCTTTGGAACATTTGCAGTAATGTAAATCTTTAATATCTTATTTAATTGTGTAACTCATCAATATATTTACTTATAATTTCATAAAATCATCTTGGCCAGTTGTTTCATGGAAACAATTTATTATAATTGGTTTTCTAACCAAATATATGTGGTGCCTGCTTAAAAATTTTAAAAATTAAAGAAATATCAACTACAACACTTCAGCATTAAAGTGGTCTCAAAATAGACTCAGAATAGACTGCGGAAGACCACAAGGATATTTTGAATTTTGCAATATGTACAATGGCAGCTGGTAGCACAGAGCCTTTTATAAGCTCTAGTTAGTTTTTATTAAGTAGTTAAATTTTATTATCCAGAACCATGCATGACTCAAGTTTTCCATTTCTTAGCCTGAAGCTAAAATAAAGATCTTAATCAAAAAGAGTGTTTTCTTTATTTATCAATCCATTTTATTATTGTTCACTTAAAAACAATAGAATTTTTGAATAATTTATTGTTCTAACTGTAAGGATTTTTCTTTTTTTTTCTCTTTTAATATTGGCATATAATGCTGCCATAATCAGAGAATAGCTGAGTTCTTACCTCTTACATGCTCTTACCTTATTTAGCATCAGTTAGTGATATATAGGCAGCACATCTAATAATAACTAATAAAATCTTTAAGAATTTCTGACCATGGCAATCATAATTTCTATGTTTTTCATGTCTTTGGTCTACTGTCTTTAAACAATAATTTAAAAAGCATAAACTCTTAGTAACATCAACTTTATGGCTCTAAACTTTCCCTCTTTTCTAGTACTAGAGTGCTTTCAGATTTTTGATGCATGTTTCTTTCTAATGATGTTGATTTTGCATCATTTATACTTCCTTTTTTTCCCGATCACTGCAGAACAGAGTATTTAATTTAAGGGATTTCAGATAACTCACTTTCTATGTTGAAGATGGCATTTTCCAGGGATACAAATCATAGATAATTTTAATGGCAACTTTTAAAGGTAACATTTACTGAAATACTTTCAGCTTTGCTAATTTTCGTTACAGAGAAATTACCATCTCTCTGCTAACCAACATGAAGAATTGTCACCTGGGAAACAGACTACCAGCACTATTGTAATACTTTCTACTGTGTTAACTATGCAGCATAAGGCTTCTCTTATATTTATTTAGTAGCCAAAAAAGTTGAGATAAAATATAGGAAGCACCAGGAGTGCAGTTTATTTTCTCTATGCTCTGTAGTGATTACAATACAGTTTTCCTTTAACTTATGAAAAAAAATCATAGCATTCAGAAAGTCATTTACCTCACACTACTTGTTTTACAAGAATTTCCTTTCTCTTTCCATATAGGATATCTGAAGATGCTGGCAGATGGAGAAAAGTAATGGGAAGACTAGAAGAACTAGCTATATATATCTGAGGAAAAATGTGTCTTGCTGAGAAGAGTTACATCTATCAACTGTTTAGACAAAAAAATTGTGACATGCTTTTTGTGATCTCTTTCCCCATCTTTCTTTCTCACCCAATCACATTTCCTATGGATGCATTGGCTGCAGCAATTTTCCTTACATGCACTGTACAAAGAACCTTCCAGAACTCCCTGGCATTACTATCCTTTACATAATGACAACAGAGTGCTAAATTGTTAGGCTGGAATTTCATCCACCTCCAAAATGTCAATTTTTGTTTTCATAACAAGGGTTATGTTGACATTTCCTCTGCTCCACCAGTATTGACTCTTTTTTTCTGAATGACTCTCCCAATGAAACAAAACATCAGAACATTGTTATAAGCTTTTTCTTTTATGCTAGGAGACGGGAGAGACCTAAAACTGTATTATGAGCCTCCTGCACTCAGTTTTCTCTCTTGCTAATCTACTGCGAAGCATGTGACGGACCCAGCTTAGGCTCCCTGAATCCAATTTATTATTGTCACAATTACATCTATCCTACATACTACATACTTCCTCTATACCACAACTAACATGTCTACCTAACTGCCACAACTACACAGCAGTAGCTACATTAAGCACCAGCAATTTTTCCAGTATCAAGCCAATCATCTGAGGGTTAAATGGTTCACAAGCTGTACACGCGTCCTCTGGTCCAATCAAGTTTCTGATCATGCTGCATTCACGGGACATAGTCAGCTGTCAACGCCTGTCCAAGATGGAGACTTATGGCCAACCGTGGGTTTCCTCTTGCAGTGTCTTTGTCAGCTGCAGACTTCCAACAGCTAAACATGTTTTCTTAAGCCATCCTATCCTAAACTGCCACATTCTGATCATAGGCTGCTTTGCTTCCCTACACTAATCCTTCTCCAATTTCTAAGAGATAAAATGGGAACAAATTTTCAATGTGCAAAGATAAAAATGGAAGTTTAAACAAAGATGAGAAAGTACAGAAAAAGTCACTTGTGAAAACAAGGTCAGGTCAGCATGTGGAGATAGACTTGGCATTAAATAAATGTTGATAGATAAATCCTCAGCAATACATGACTACACAGATGGTTTCTCCTGAATTCTCAGTCAGGTGGAGGTTTGCTAAATGCCATCTCCAGCTTGCACCCGAGATGGCATCACAATTCAAAGTGAGGAAGTCGCTCATCAAACTTTAAGAGTAAGAAGGCATATTTAACAGTTGTGGAGATTTTAAGAGTGCAGACTGATACTCTGATGAGAAGTTGGCAAGAAAATGTTTAGTGTGTCTTTGAGAAATTATTAGATGACTAAGACTAACCTGGTGGGTACCACCTCCAACTGCTGCAACAACAGTGAACCTGCTCAATTCAGATGGTCACTCTTGACTCACATCTTCATTTCAGGTCTTCAGACTTCCCTTTGGTGACCTGGAAACGCAGAACCAGTACTGTGGTTTCAAATTTACTTTGCATAAACAGAATAAATAGAATGCTCGAAACCTCATCTTCAGTTACAACTCTAAAATGTCAGTGACTGCACATTGATTAAGTGAGAAGTGTCAAGCTCTGGCACAGTTACATTTTTTTATGTGGGTTAAATCCCATCCATAATTAGAAGTGCAATGACTCTCCTATCTGAAATTCACCAAAAGATACAAATCTTTAGATGAAAACCGAACCTACAAAGATCAACATTTCATAGGAAACTGCATTAATTTATGATAATTTCTACTTGAATTAAAATTTTGAGTAGCCTTTACTTTACAGTGTCTTTATTTTCTTTGATGCTAGTTCAAAGTAAATCTAGCAAGACACTAATAACTGGGTTCTATTCTTTTATCACCAATAATAATAAGATATTGCTTTCCCTGTAGCTCTGCACTCCCTTCTGCTTAGAAGGAATAATTTTATAAACTGTCACAGTTTTAGTCTCAAGTCCAAACTTTAGCATTTGAAAGTCATCCTTTTGGAATACACCTGTGGCAGTAATGTTCAAAAATGTTAAATATCTTATGCTTAAGCTGCCAAAGATTTGTCTCCATTGGAGTAATGATTGCCAAGGAAACCATTTTCAACCAAACAATTAAGAGTGAAAATGTGTAATTGGACTTTAATTATAAGAACTATATACAAAGGTACATTTCCACTCCACTAAGTTCAGCTTGAAGTGGAAAGCTCCATGGACTTCATTAGAAATGGCAGCCAAATAACATACCTAAGTTCATTCATCTTATGGATCTTGAAGGAACTCTGTATCAAGTCCTAAATGAGCACTCTGTTGTCAATGTGCCTCTTTGAGAAATGCCCTTTTTGTTTTGGCTTAAATCTTCTACCAGGCAGTCTCTACTGACTATATTTAAGTCATAAGCAGATAGATCTTAACTAAATCTAACAATATAAATTCAAGAGTTCCCTCCCCTTTATTGAAGTAATTACAACTTATTTATTTATGCCCCTTCGCTCTGCCTACTCATTATGAATCCAGTGCTAACTACACTTTTTGCTTTTTAAACCAACACATTTTGAAGCTATGAAAATTTACAGCTGAGAATAATTGCACAGGCTTATCAATAAAATAGAATTATTGAAATGGAATACAGCAGACTATGCCTCACAGAAAAGACAATGTAAAAGGAGCTCTTTTAAGTCCTGCTTTAGTCAAGCCCTCAGGTATACATTTTATCATAATTCTGTTCTCAGCTCCCACTAACTTCAAGGAGATGAACGTGCACTTGACTGCTTTGCTGCACAATGATAGGATTAGTCAAGTGCTTGAAATAAAGCATGTGTTTACAAGCCATATAGAACATGAGTTATGGTGAGATGAATTTTTCTGTACAATTTCCCCATGGCTAATGACTGTGCGGGGTGGGGGTGAGGGTATGCAGGGCCACCCTGCCCCCAGCCACAGCTACGATGCCCGAAGCCGAGCCTGACCGTACAGGTGAGAGTCACGGCCACCCGGCTGGGGATGCACTCCCGCCCCTTCCTCCACTGCAGCCAGCAGCAGGCGGAGCCGGCATAGCATCCCCCACTTTTATTCCCCACATCCCTCCTGCCGTGCCAGTGGGGGAAGCACGTGTGCTCCTGTCCAGGCAGAGCAGCATCGGGCGGAAGAATTGGAGGTGCTGTCACCATCACCTGGTGCTGCACTGGCGACGCAGGGTGGGGCTGGGCAGTGAACCTGGGCCCACCGTGGGGCCTGCCACGCGTCCGGCAGCAGTGACACAGCGGGGGCGGCTGACAGGAGCTCATGTGACTGCCAGGGCATGCAGGGGCGGACGGTGGAGCGAGAGTCGAACTACGCAGAGAGGTTGGAGGCGGGAGCGCAGCCCGGGGCGGGACTTGCACGGTCGCTCTGCCTCAGCACCGAATGACAGGTGGACACAGTAGCTGAGCTCCCAGCATGGAGTTTTCCTTTCCCCAACCCTCTGTTTTCTTCTCTGCTAGTTTTTTGGCGCTACTGAGAAGCGACTGTGTGGTTTCCTCCCCACGGTGTTCCTGGGAACAGCCCAGTCACTGCCTTCAGTTGGGTTTCAGACCCCTTTGAAGGGGAGAGTCACTGATCACGAAGGCTTACTTTTCCTCTTTTGTCAATTGGAACATATGGTGAGAAACACCTTTCCCACAACTCTAGCTTCGTCTGTGTCCACAGCTTGGCTGGCTTCATGTGACCGAAACATTTGATAGAGACTTCAAGGTTAACCCACGATGGAAAGGGTGCCCACCTTTTCATTTTCACTGAAGGTTTTCTTTTTCAGTTGTTTCTAGAAAATATCAGGGGTTTGTGTTCTGTGTCTTTCTCATTTAAATATATATATATGTTTATAATATATATCTTTAATAAAGAGCTGTCAGCCTTATCTCTATATTGTCTGGTCTTGTGTTTTTGAATTTAAAGTGCATAACTGTCCTTAAACTTGGACAAGTATGGTTTACCTTAGTATGTTAGACTTCAAATTGCGGGAGTTNTTTCCTCTTTTGTCAATTGGAACATATGGTGAGAAACACCTTTCCCACAACTCTAGCTTCGTCTGTGTCCACAGCTTGGCTGGCTTCATGTGACCGAAACATTTGATAGAGACTTCAAGGTTAACCCATGATGGAAAGGGTGCCCACCTTTTCATTTTCACTGCAGGTTTTCTTTTTCAGTTGTCTCTAGAAAATATCAGGGGTTTGTGTTCTGTGTCTTTCTCATTTAAATATATATATATGTTTATAATATATATCTTTAATAAAGAGCTGTCAGCCTTATCTCTATATTGTCTGGTCTTGAGTTTTTGAATTTAAAGTGCATAACTGTCCTTAAACTTGGACAAGTATGGTTTACCTTAGTATGTTAGACTTCAAATTGCGGGAGTTCAGACGAAACTCAGTGAGCTGTGCAGTTGGTGACAAGGCGGAAAATGGTAACTTGGCCAAGTGTCACAATTTAAATTGTTGCAATTCATGAGTCCCAACAATTAAAATACCTGTGTGCTTCTTTGCTTGGACTGAAATTGCCAAGGTAGCTGCAACTGTTACTACACATGCTGCACAAATTTCCAGTGTCTGAACAGGATGATAGCAGTATTTTGCTTAAGCCTCATTGAATCCAAGAGCAAGGGAAAACAGTGCTTAAGGCTCCTAGAAGTCTCGATCAGAAGTCCTTCAAAGTTTTCTAATCATAGTTTACACAATTTCAAGGGGCTTCTTTCTGAGGCTAAAACCCTATTTGCAGTGATGTAAAAGGTTCTTTACCTCCGTCTTTAAAGGAAATATTGTCTGCTAAAATAAAGGCTAATAAAGGCTGCTTTGTAAATTCATGTAGCCTTTTAGACCTCTTGAGGATGAGCCTTTGGCATCTAATGAGAGAGGCTCAGCTGTGTCAGAGAAACACCTGGGTAAACTCATGAGTAAAACTGTAGGTGCTTGGTTCTGCGCATGTGCATGTGAGTATTTCTTTATTTTTCATAGATATGGAAGGTTTTTCTCGGACAATTTGGAAAAAAAAAAAAGGGAGGGTTCCTCCCATTCTCATCAAGTGGGTTTTGCAACAATATAACAAACAATAGAAAAAAGTAGAAGAAAAGTAGACAAGGACATTGATACTAATATATATACGCTAATATCTAATGGAAAATTAATATCTTCATTATTTACTGATGCTTCAAATAATAAGATCAGTGAATGGAATTTGGACTTCACTCTAATATCCAGGCATGTATTCATATAAAAAAAATAAAAGTTCTGAGCAGTTACACTGTCTTTCTGCTATATTGTTTAATACAAGTTTTATGTGTTTTAAGAACTGGAGACATTAAGAAAAATTGTATCAAATTAGAATTTCTTATAAAATCACTAATCAAGTTAAGTTTATAAGTGAACAGTCAAGATCAGAACAATAACTGTATTTTTCACAACTTTACTACAAAATTTGCATGTATATGTTACTGCGAATCTGTATTTGCTTTGTTCATACTTCATCTAACAATCCATCCTCCCAAATTTTGCTGTTGCCATGCTAACTCCTATTGATTTCCAATACAGCTGGTAAAACATCGGGTACTGGATGTCACCGAGTGGCTTATACACTTAAGAAGGCTTATGCATCAGCCAAGTTTATTACAAGCAGCATATACATAGCTATTACACGTGGCCAATCTCATGCATACAGTTAGGCCTCTGTAGGGCCTGCTCACCTAAGCTAAGCTAACCTAAGCTAACACTACTATGCTTCCTATATTTCCTAAGCTAATCTACTCACCTTAACAGACAGTATGTCCATGCCATGTAGACAACATGCCTATTTGCCTAGACATGTCTCTCTGTGGCAGGAAGTCTGCCTGCCAGATGAGATGTCTGACTCTTCTGTCTACACAGCAAGCAGCTATATAAGACACTAAAATGGTTACATTAATCACCCAATAACCTAAAGGTCAGCTGTCCTTGTCCAGCCACAGACGTCAGGCCATGTCCATGGGACACAGCCCATCACTGCAGCTCCTCTGCCAAGCATCCCTTGATCACACGGGTGTCCTGCTCCCAGCAGGCCATCACAGCAAAACTTCAAAGTCTATGATAATTAGAGCATAACTATATAGCTACTTGTACTTCCTTGGAATTTGTCCATATGACCAAATAAATAATTGAATTTATTTTTGAGTTTTAGCCTATGTAGAGAATTTAATTAATCAGATACACTTGCGTCAAGACTTAGATCCATTTTTAAATTGATGGCCTGTTAATATATGGATAAAAGGTTAGGTGGTAAAGCATAATCAAAATATTTTCAAGCAATCTATGAAGAAAAATTACAGTATCTTGTATACCTTATTTCCAGAAACCCTACAAAGAATACGCTACAATTAAGAGTTATGGTGAGAAGATTTAACTGTTTAATCCAAGAAATTCCTGCCAAGCTGTCTTTCTCATTTATAGGTTTTGTTAATCTTTCATTCAATAATCTTCCCCATACAATGTGTGCTTTCAATTTTTACTCCTCACTAGATATAATTACCTTACCCCTAAGAAACATCAAGTTTTCAAGTTAAAAGCACGCACAGAATGAAAACGTAGCCCACATCAAATATTCTCCTAGAATTTAGAAACCCTAAAAAAAACCTCAATCATTTCTTGTTCTTGGTCAGTTATGGATAGCTCCTGTAATCTACTCAGTCAGCTGCTTACCTTGCTCATTATACCCTACTTTCCATGTCCTTGGTCCCTAGTTTACAAAGTGATATTTGCATTTTGGCACAGCTTCACAGAGGAATTTAGGAGCTGTGGTTAAGTGCACCTATGGGGTATTTTGGCTCCTGGAAGCACATCATTTATCTTTCAGCTGATATGCTGAATAGCTTGAAGTAAAAGACACCTCAGAACAGGATGTAAACTAATCACCCTGCTGGAGGAGTCAGCAGCAAGCACTGCAGATGGTCTGTTCCCCTTCTGGCAGAATGAATCCTTGTCTTTTTGTGCGGTCACCCTGGCACACCCATTCAGCCTAGCACGGAGTGATTGACGAAAATCAGGAGAGTCTACATTATAACATGTAAAGAAACAAACCTGGGGATTTTCAAGTAGGTTTCCGTATGTTCTTATTACCAAAAACTATGATCATAAATATTGTATGTGATTACTCCACTAGGTATACTATCAACATGCCACCATATTATGCCTTCTCTACTTCTCCTAGCAAAATAAATAAATAAATATTTCATCTATGAATTACAGAAGTGTAGAGATCAAGAGTTTCCTTACTCTTCCAATTTCCTAGGCAAGTTCTAAGCTCATCATGTCTGTAGCTAATGTGTGATATGACAACAAGGACATTCTCTCTCCTTTGGAAGCTGTCAACTAGTACTGAAATCTGAACTTGTTCCAGATTTCTAGGATTTCACTGTTGCAATACTGAAAGCTGTGATAGCCCTGGGATATGCACTGGGACATAAAAGAAACTGGTGGCCAAAGAGGAGAACGTTAGTCCAATTACACAATAGAACCTTTCATCTCCCCTGCCTATCGCAATACCTAGAGGAGTGGAAATTTGTACAGTGTAAGGTATGATGGAGGGGAAAATTGTTCCAGTTCGAATATTTTACCCTATTTCAGTTGAAGGTTTCTAGGCTTTTAATGGAGTCATAAGTCATTAATAGTTTCCAGAAGTATCCACACATAATTTTATTGTTGTCAGATAATTAAAAACAGCTACACACTCCATTGTTTTATTTAGACTGCTGTGTAATCATGAGCCAAATGCATCATTTGTGTAGTTCCACTCACTCCATTTAATTACACCAAATCTGAAGCTGTCCTTTTATAATTATTTCCTGACAGGACTTTTAGAAGACTAAACTATGAAGTGATATAGAAGAAGAGATCATTGCAAGAACAGATTCAAAATTACAGTATCGAGGTAAAAGCTAGAGGCCTCTAGCTGAGTAATCAAATCTCTTTCTTCCAAATATAATTGTTTGAGTCTGACTCACTTTGTTCTATTTAAAGACTAATTGAAGACTTGCAATATTGAGAGCTTTCTTCAATAAGATGGTATCACACTTTCGATTTGGGAAACAGAGAATGATATTTCAATTAATTTGCAATTTGTAGAGCTAGAAAAGTATTTTGTTGGATGTTAAGAATCATCTGTAATTTCACAACTCAAATCCTTACACAGGTTTTTCTTTTCATAAAAATGTGTCTTTGTATTACTTTACTCCTCTGAATCTTTATAGATGGAAATGCCAGCCATCACCACTCCTCCGATTGCTATGAAGGGCCAAGCACAAGCAGTGAAACATCTTAAAGGCTCCTATATGTTTCTGGCAACCAATACTGTCATACAATCTGTTAAACTTAAACCACGGTAAAAAGGATGGAAAAAATAGGTCAATCTACCCAAACAATAAGAATACCATCAGGAAATGCACTTAGCCCACCTGTTTCCTTGCTCAGATGATTGTATTAATAAATATATTAAAAATAGCACAGGGGCAGAGTGTCAAATGAAGTCTCTTGAGATGTCCTTCCTTCAAACCAGAATCCTAAGACCTAGACATCTCAATCCAGAGTAGAATGCAGCCTGTTTTCTAAAAAGTAATCAATAGTGTGCAAGGCTTTTCCGTTCAATCCACTGGCCAATATCAGAGAATCAATCTTATTGGATATGATCTATTAGCAGGGTGTCTGCTGGGGAAGAAGCCAATTATGAATGGTTATACTTACAGTAGCATCACATTTATCTAATGCAAAAGAAAAGGAAAATAGAAGTGATAAAAAATTAAGAACATGCACCTAAAGTGAGAAATTACTGTCTCTAACAATCCAGCATAAAGGCACACACAACATGGCAGCTATCTTGTGAATTTGAAGAGCTTTTTAGTAGGAAGGGTTCATGAAAAAGTTTTAATAAAGTCAGTGTCCAGTTGTTGAGACTAAGCAACTGTCTTTTGTCTACCTTCAAAAATTCTGTTATCTCCCTCCAGGTTGTAGAGAGCTAGAAATCATCCTGGTATTATAAAGTCAGAGTGAAAATATAATAACAAAATCTTCTGACACTATAAAATCTAAGAACAGTATGGAGTTTTATTGCTCCAAACTATGCTACTTATAAACATTAATAGGATAATTCAATTGCATTTTAAGAAATAAGTGGTGCTTGAAATCTGCATCTTAGACAACTTGTAAAACATATATGCATTAATTAAAATTTGAAATAGATAATTCTTTTTAATAAATAGTACCTAGTGACACAGAGATACCGTGTTCTCCTGCAAATCACCTTCAAGAACACTTCAGGAAGTATTTTTCAAGATTCACAAAAAATACAAAAAAAAGTCTGCAGACACAATGATCAACTCCTGATATAATTGATCTCAAAACTCTGGAACATACTTTCATCCATTTCTTAATGTTTGTGATTTTGCTGTTACTATAGATTCACATTAAGTCCTCACTTAGTCCTTCATGTTAAAGGACTGTTCATTTTAGCCTTTGAAACACAACCCTGTAATTGCCTTGACCAGTAGTGTAAATTGGAATTTTTTGGTCTAAACAGAAAGTGAAATGTTGAATTACAACTAATCCACACAAAGAAATTAGCAATATAGGAGACTAGTAGTGTTGTATCCAAATCACCACAGTAACACAGCTGCATCAACCTCAGCTTAGGCAGACAAATGATAAAAAATGTACACAAAAGCAAATCAAACCAAATGAGTTATTAGAAAAGGAATAGATAATAAACCAAAACATAGTGCCACAGGACAAAATCTGTGGTATTAAAGCATATTGGAACATGCAGATTCGGTCCCCATCTCAAAAAAGTTCACAGAAGGCAATGACCCTTCTTAAAGGTATCAAATGGCATCAGAAGGAGCAATATCCAAGTATATTAGAGCTCTTCAGCTCGGAAAACAAAAAACCTTACCTTTTTGTCTATGTCCTCTTATATTTATTCCTAGAGAACACCTTTTGGCCACTGCCTGTGATGGGCACTGAACCACCTATCTGGAAGGTTGGTTTTTTTACGCTTTGCTTTTTCTTACAACACAGCCAATATAATTTTGTGCTCCTCCTGTCTCCCCAAGTACCCATTCTGCTTCTCAAGTGTGTTCTGCAGCTTGCATTAACTACTCTGCTGAGGCCTCTGTTGCTTAAGCTAGCAGGTTTAAAGATGGGTCTTGCCTCACAGCTGATGAACACAGCCAAAGTAAATTGAGACAGTGGAAATGAACCAGCTTTAGTGCTGAAAATACACAGCTCAATTTGAAAAATAAAAATATTTGACAATAATTTTCTTGTCAAGATTTCACACCACAAGTGTTATGGTATACTGCAACCAAGACAACTCACTGTAGCATTGCTGACCATTTCTACATTACATCATTTCTGAGACTGGAGTCTTTGCTGCAATGCTTCTTAATAGCTGGCCCCCTTTGATATCCTGAAAACACACCAGAAAGCAGTTGTTTTTGCTTAACCCCTATCAGCAACTGAGCCCCACACAACCACTTGCTCACTCCTCCCCAGTGAGATGGGGGAAAGAATTGGAAGGGTAAACGTGAGAAAACTCGTGGGTTGACATAAAGATAGCTTAATGCATAAAGCAAAACCATGTGAACAAGTAGAGCAAAGAAAGGAATTTATTTACCACTTTTCATGGACAGGTAAGTGTTCAGCCATCCCCAGGAATCCAAAGCATAGCCCCATACTAGGTACTGTGAAGAAAATTAATCCTATTCCTGCCAAAACCATCACAGCAGTAATAGTGAAAATTGTTCATCTAAATACAATTCACTTATCACATTCATTTCATGTGCCCAGTATTATCAAGTGGCACCAGTGCCCAGTGCCATGCATTGAGATTTAAGGGTACACAAGTCCACAGCATTCTCAAAATGTGTTCAGAATTCATCCTTTGCAAATTATGACAAAAGCGCAATTAAATAAATAAATAAATAATCTTTTCTTATTAGACTGGAGGATTGACTCTGCAATAAACTGCAAGCAAAGACTACAAAACAGGGTGAGCTGTTGGAGCAAAATTCCCACCACTTTTTCCTGATATCCAGCCCCCTGTCATGTAGATTGCCACAGTTTCAGGAAAGATGTAAAAAGAATCAAATTGCTTGGGTGGGCTTTGAGTTCTAAATGAAGAATTAAAAATCTCAGTTTCACTGGTTAGACACTCAAAAAGTTCTTTGAAATTGCCAACACTCATCAGCTTTCAGGATAAAAAAACTTTTAAGGCACAGTAGTTATTTTAACACTATCTCAAATATCTTTCTCTTATTCCAGAGGGCAACTGCAAAGGAGGAAGCATTTGTCTGTTTCATTAGTAGATCATACAGCTGTGACAACTGGAGTGACATGAGGGCCAGCTATATACATAATATGTATACATAATTTATATATAATTGCATACACCCTGAGAAGCATTTACTTACTTTCCAGATGCTTTTTCTTTTTTTACTGGACAAGAAAAAAGACCATTCTATCATTAGTCACCATTATGTTTTATAAGTAAATGAGCCAAATTGCACGTTTGGTGATTTTACAAGAAAAAAACAAACAACAAAACAAAACAAAACAAAATGAAACAAAAAAAAAAAACAAACCACCAAAAAAACAAAACCAAAAAAGAGCAATGAGGTCAAAGGAGTCAACAGGAAAGGTATAACAGTATCAAAATGTGACACAGACCTTCAGGCTACTGGCCAATTATCTAAGGCCTGAACTGGATGTTGCTGAGTTCTGTGGCTCTTCCTCCTGGGTAGATAAACACTCTGAGCTGGGTTGTCCTTGTTCAAAGTCATCAAGGATCAAGCTACTTTCAGAAAATGTCCTGAATCTAGAAGGCCATTGATCTCAGTATTTCAAAGGATATAGACTAATCTGTGGAAGAAAATAAGATTTTTGGAGTAGAATCTGTCCTACAAGCCTCTGTTAAGACCAAGAACATGGGTGTAGGAGGGCACTACAAAGACGAAAAATTGAGAATGTCTACAATAGTTTGAGGGAGGTTTCTCTGTGAAGGTTTCCCAAAGATACACAGAGTACAGGAAACAAGACAAAGATTGTCATTTATGTACTTGTATTGCATGTGTGTTGGCTATACGGTTTATAGCATTCATCAGCCACTATCATAAAACAACTTTGCATGAGGGCAACTGGATGGAGGGCAAACTCCTTTGGGACTTAGAGAAAGCAAGTCCACCTTCCTCAAATCTCACACATGGATTATGAGGCTCATGCCACAGAATCCCAATTCCCGTGTCCCATTGCCCCACCAACAAATCAGTCCTTTCTGTATCCCTGTCTGTCATTGCACATATCATCCCCAGCTGACCAGGCGTGTCATACTATAGAGAATGAGGGAGAAGCTGGGTTGCAACACTGGTTCTGTGGGATATTTTAGCTGGTAGGGCACAGTACCATGTTACGACCTGGCACTTTGACCTCTCCCCTGCATGTGTTATACTTATCTTCAGTCACACATTCTGATATGCTATCATTTTAAGCAGACACTTCAAATGTCTGCAAATACTATTACTAGTATTTTCCTCCAGAGAATATTCCATATCTCCTGATATCACTGTTCTGGCACTCCCTGTACAACTTGACATGCTGCAGACAGCAGCCATGAGCATTAGACAGTTCACACATACTCACAGAGAAATTGGAGAACTGGTAAAATTTTTTGTATTGCTTTAACGCTTAATTCAATGCAGCATTTAAGCTCCTTTGGAGACCTGACCATTGAAGAGTGACATGACCACAAACAAGGACTGGTAGAACACAAACCTTCTCTGTAAGTTACTTAAGCAGCAAGATGAAGCCCAGGTTTACAATAAGCAATCACACAGGTCTCTCTGCACGTGGCCAGATGATGGCTCTGCTGAAATCTTCACCTTTTCCTATACATGTATGATTGTTTCTTTTAAATGGGAAAGCTGAAAAATACTGATCTCTTGCTATGTAGAACAGCCAAATTTAGGTATTTTGCAGTCTGAGAGTAAAACCAAACTGAAAAAAGTTTATGTGCACTGCTTTCTCAGACAAAAAGATGACGCATAATTAAAAAAATGAACCAAACAGGAATTTATATTTCAGTGTTTCACTTCACCTAAACAAAAGACCTGACATTCTTTCTAAAGAGAGATCCTAAAATGTATTTTAGTACAAATTGCAAGAATCTTTTTGCTATCTTGGTGAAAATGTAAAAATTAGTTGTTTTTTTCTTCTCTATTTTTACTAGGAATTTTTTTTGCTTATTTTAATTAAAGATATGATAATCAGTTCATTGTTCCCATTGGCTGACAATAACTTGCACAGGTAGTGGTTTGATTCAGCATAATACTTGTTCGAGTAATTAAATACCTGTGAAAATAAAACTAACCCAAAGCACATTTTAAAAAAAATGTGAAAAGATTCCTTCAAGGGACAGAAGTTCCAATCCTATAGCTACTGTAAGTTTCAGAATGACACGTAAACCATGTCTTTGTGATATTACAATAATTTCCCTTGGAGATTATAGTAGAATCGTAGAATAGTTTGGGTTGGAAGGGACCTTGAAGGTCCAACCGGCCAGCAGCAAGCAGGGACATCTTCAACTACATCAGGTTGCTCAGAGCCCTGTTCAGCCTGACCTTGAATGTTTCCAGGGATGGGAAATTCAGCACCTCTCTGGGCAACCTGTTCCAGTGTCTCACCATCTACACCATAAAAAATTTCTTCCATCTAGTCTAAATCTGCCTGTTTTAGTTTAAAACCATTGCCTCTTGCCTTATTNGGAAAGAACTGAACAGCAATATGCAGTAAAACTTTTATGCAAGAGGCTCTAACATCATCAAGACAAGATGCAAAAGAGATCTGCCCTCCATAAAAGTTCCATATGCTATCAGCAACTCCTCAGATTCTGGATACACTTCTTAATGGATGCTCAAAGAGCTTTGCGGAATGCAAACTAGTAAATGGAATCAGGTGTTTGGCTATTTTTAAAAATGCTAAGATCCTGTTAAAGGAGATGTGCAGTCTTCAAAGCTTCTGACAATGGAGAAGAAGCACTTACCATTATGCTTGCAATTGCTTTTTTTGAAATTGTACTGATAAAATATATGATGATCTATACTTGTGTCTGGAAAACATATTAGGCTGATATCAAAGTAATCCCTGCAAGTGTTAATGCTAAATACCATAGATGTTGATGAATATCAAGGCTTTCTTTTTCACTATGTTTTTATATGTGCAGAGGAGTACATAAATCAATCAAAAATGTCAGTCAGTTTTAATCACTCTAATAAATAAAGGTATTGTCCCAGCTCTCTGATGCACTATTCATAAGTGCACAGTGCACTTCTGTTACGAAAGATGATAAATCTAGTAGATAGCTTACATTTGACTAGTATTTCCCAAGGGGTAAACTTTTGTCAGAAAAGAGAAATCAAAATTTAGAACTTACATGAAAAAGAAGCACTATAAACACAATTTTTTGAAACTATAGGTTGCAAGTACCACGTTAAGCTGCCACTTAAGGTCTTCTTTAATGAAGAAAATGTAAAAGTCAGTGACAAGGACTAGAATTAAGCTATTTATATAGACTTTATATAGACTGAACTTCAAAGTTTTGCATTTGACAACCGTATGGCTCATTGCCCTCAATCTGACATGAACATGAATAGGAGTTCCATGAATGGTTTTGCATCACCATATGGCCCCATTCCTGCAACATGCCCGCACAGATAGATTCCCTACATAGACAGTCTTAGATAAGTCACTGGCACTCTGCATGGTCATTGGCTTATTTAGAAAGCATTGCAGAACCAGGACTCTACACTTATAAAAACCCAATTAGATAGCATGTATTGTTGGCAATATGCGTTCCCCGCTCAAAAAACATGGCTGAAAAGGTATCATTATCAATGAATGCTATGCAGGGACTTTA